>PVIH01002386.1:120656-191959 GCA_004025045.1 Sigmodon hispidus | reverse complement strand
CTCATTAAAAGTTAAAAAATTACAAGAAAATGCAATAACCAGAATCCAGACTCTCTGTTTATCTGCCATCTTTATGTGGCTTTTTTATCTTTATTTCCTTCCCCATTTAGAGGTTTTGAGAGTCTAAATCTGTTTTATTGAGAATCCTAAATCATTTTTCAACTCAAAGAGCTTTTAAAATGTTGCTATCACTTTAAATACTGACTCCGCCCCTCTTGGCTGCTTTTCAATATGGAGTAGAAACCCACGAATCTCTCCCACTGCTAGCAAGCAGAGCAGACTCAGAAAAACCTTAATGAAGCAGCTCCTTAAGAGCCAAAAAAATTGGATGTGAGGTTGAAGACCCCATCCTTGTATAACCTTTAAATCCTACCTTAAAATTCTTCTTGGAGCCCTTACCAAACAGCCCCAGCTTTGCTAATGCTTTTACTTTCACTTTGAGCTCAAGTTTGCAACTGCTGTTGCTTTCATTTCAAGCCTAAGTTTGCCGTGAGTCCTTTAAGCTCAAGGTTGCCGTGGGTCCATGGCTACAAGAGGTTACACCCACTCGTCAGTGAGCTCCCTCTTCTCCGCCTTCTCTACAGGTCAGAGCTACCCGCTTTTATTGGGGATCCCAATTTACCTGGGACTTACTGGTCGACCCCCCTGACTGCAGAAAGTTCTGATGCCTGAAGCTCGCAGGAGTTGCTCCTCCCCGTACGAGCCACCACTTGTCGCGCGCACCCTTGCCAGCAAGGAAAGCACAACACCCAGGATCTTCTTTGAGCAGTTTATTCGGGACCTTTACAATTGTTCTCTCTTTGTTCTTCTCTCTGCTTCTCCTTCTCCTCTCCAGGGAAACCCCGCCCACTGACTAGAAACTCTCAGGGCATCCAATCCCAATAAGCCATGTGGGCACAGCTCATAGGTCCACATACACAACAGCAAACCACGCCCCAGGCTCAAGCCAAAAAAGGAGTTGTTTACTCCCGAGAGCACTAGCCCTTGGGAGGGCTGAAGGCGGAAACCGGCGCCATCTTTAGGGCGCGGTACAATGCTCCCTACAGGCTCTAATATAAAATTCCACATAAAATTGTCAATAGGATCAAATAATTAACAGTCTCTGTGGGAAAATACCAATTGAGAAATGTTTTGCTTTACTTTCGATGATAAATATTTGTATGTTAAATATATATTTCATGTTG
Organism: Sigmodon hispidus; assembly: GCA_004025045.1. Lineage (NCBI taxonomy): Eukaryota > Metazoa > Chordata > Mammalia > Rodentia > Cricetidae > Sigmodon > Sigmodon hispidus. The sequence goes on along the minus strand of PVIH01002386.1, from coordinate 190,775 downwards.
ATTTTCAGTCTACAAAATAGAGAAAAAGTACATAAAATAAAGCTACAGCACAGATTACAGTATTAAATGTTTCTTTAAAGTTGTCATCTAAAAGTAAGAAAAGAAATAAAAATGGCACCATTGTTTCAGAGAATTTTTCTTTCTGTAAATTGCTAAGGCTGGTCTTGAACATTGAATCCTCATGCCAGAGCCTTGAGAAACCTGAAATTATATTCATATGCAGTCATGCCTGGCAACACAGTATTTCTTAAAGCTTATAAGAGGCCTTGAGTATGGATAAGCAATGGCTAAATGTAATTTTTTTTCAAAGAATATTTAGCTATTTAGTTCACACCCCTTTGTAGTGCAGGAAAAGTTATCAGAGGTTCAAAGTTATTCTTCAAGCAAAGCTCAGAGATTATGGTAATATGATAAGAATATCATACAAATATATGGAGATACTCTTAGAAATAATAAAAAAGCTAGAAGCTTGGAATTGAAATTGCATAATCTTTAGTAAAAAATAATTTATTAAGGAGTACAGAATTACTTTTTGTACATTTATTGTTTTAGAATTATTTAGACAATTATTTGAAACAGCTAAATAATAGATGATGTACAACTTTGGGCAATTCACACTATAAATATTTATTATAATGTTCTTCAGTTTATCACTAATAAATTATACATGTGTATATATTTATTCTTTCATCTTTTCAGTATTGAGATAGAAAAGTAAATTGAGTCAGGTATGCCCTTGCATCCACCCTTAGCTCCAACATAGCACATCAGAATTTATAAGCATCCATTTACAAAATGCAACCTAGCCCACTTCCTTTCTTTGTCCTACTCTCAAACAGAAGCCTATTTTCATTTTGCTTTTTGTTTTCCTTGTTTTAAATTTCATCTGTGCATTTGTGAGTATACAAAAAACTTGAGCAAATGGTAGACAAGGACCCTACCACTAGACTAAGCCTCTATCTCACAGCTTATTTCTCTGTACAGAGTAAAACATTTCCAACATTCCTTAGAGTGCTCTGGTATCAGTAACCCCTCAGCTTTCCTTGAATATACATGAATGCTACCAACAAGAGACTTGCATTGGCTGATTCTCTTACAAAAATATTGTCCTCCAAACTTCCCTGTTCCCTTTCCATGATTGGACATTTCTCATTTTTCTATAGTATATATTAGTGTCCAAAACACCAAGTATTCTCTTAATCTTTAAATTTTTAGAACAATCAATAGTTTCTAAACTGGTTATAAATGTTTCATATAATTCACTTTCTATCAGAATGTAAACATAATTGTGTGGAGATTTTTTTTTTAATTTTTAAATATATGCATAAATTAAGCTCAGTTGATGATTTGGTTTTTGAGTAATTAATGACATGTTGGCGATATGTCTATACTATTAGTACATAGGTATCTAAGGAAAGAGGACCATAGGTTCAATGCTAGCTTCAGCTACATTGTATGATTCTGTTTAAAAAATCATCCTTTGAAACTTTTAAGTATTAAAAAATATTCTGTGAATGTTTTAACTTTCCTATATGGACAAGTATTATTCTTAGTTACTTTGCTATTTCTAGAAAGCTCTCGCTAATGTTTGCAAATAAACCAAAAATGTCTAGAATGTGTAAAATAAAATTAGGTTAAGTTTAGAATCTGGTTGGAGAAAAGAGAACTTTTATTTATTTTATGATTTTTTTTTGCAATCCTGAATGTTTTGGTTTTTATATAAAGTTTGCTTTTCAAAAAACACTAAAAAAAAATAACATCAAGAAAAAAAAGAATCGGGTTGAGAAGGAGTCTGAAGCCTAAAACCCACAGAAACAAAATCTTTATGATAATAAGATACTGTTATATGTAGCATGTGGACACTCTTCTCATATATTCATATATGTTATACATGCAACAATATACATGGTTTTCATTAGTCTTAAAATTGTGATCCACCAAACTACAGCATCTTGGAGACAGTGATTTAAAATCTGTCCTATAGCAAATGACTAACCTTCTCTAGAGCGTATTTCAGTGACACACTGCCTTTCATTAAATATTGAACACACAGTCCTTCCTCAACATGAGCTATGCAGTAATAGTCACTGTAAAAACCCAAGGATCCCATTTTCAAATGTGTAAAAGCTGAGCACAGAAATTACTATATTTGGAATAGAAAGATGATTCAACAGTTAAAAGTACACATGTTCTTACCAAGGACATAAGTTGAGGCCCAAGGTCTCACATCAAGTGGCTTATCACTTCTACTTAAGGTCCATGGCTCTGAGTTCCTTGGGCACTGTAGTTGGATACACAAACCTAAACTCAGATACATTTTTTTAAAATAAACACTGACTTTTTTTTTTAGGCTTCGTCCACCTAGTTGAGTTTTGAGTATGGATGAAGAAAATATTTTTTTCACATTTGTTACCACAACCAAAAATATCAGACATAATTTTATGCTAAAAGTTTTATTATGGGATTTCCTAAATGTATTATTATATGTGCCATAGTTTTTAAAGATCCTAAAGGGTATAAAAATTGGTATTAACCTTTGCATACTTGAAAAGGTTATGGAACATTTTGTAAAACTTTTCTCTTAGGGCTTACCAAAACAACTAGACCAGTTCAATGTGCAAACATGGTGAGTAAATCATACAGAGGCTTGGTTCTCTTAGTCAGTAGCTGGACTACCTGTGATTCTCCTTTAAAATTAGGCAAGAAAATTCTCCAGCAAAGAAAATGGCACAAGATACAAAAATAACAAAACTGTTTGATCTAGTAGTAATTCTAGCTACAGCAATTAATCTTTTCTGGCAATGTTAGAAATGTACATTCTCTAAGCTAATAGTGAAACCTTTCTGCTGTTTGCCATGCCTCCAGGACATGCACATTCAGTGTTTATCTTCAAGCTTTTTGGTGTGTGTGATTACCAACATAGAGGAAGAGTAATACCTCTTTCAATATAGTAATGAGGAAGTGGATTTTGATGCTAATTTCACTGAAGGAAGAGAAACATACTTATTGCTTAAGTTCTAATATCACCATAAATCTATAGTGACTGGAATATTTTAAAATGTAGAAGGGATGTTGATAATTTAGTTGAAGTTAATAGTTACAATAAGTCAATGTCTAAACTTTCATTTAAAAAGAGGAAGACTGCATGTCACTGGAACATTTGAGCTCATTATGTTAGCCATAGGTCTAAGTGTTTTGCAGATGATAACTGATGCAATCAAATTCTTAAAGGACTTCTTGAAAGATAACTAGAGATCTGGAGAAACTGTGAAATTTAGTCATGGCTACATAATTCACAGTTAGCAGAGATGTGATTCAAATGCATGCTATCTGGTTGTGGACGCTTTGTTCTTGATACAAATACAAGGCTCAAGGGAAATGAATATGTACTGGCAACATTGCCTTCAAAGAAATATAGACTGATATACTAATGAATTAAGTTGTTTAAACAACATAATCCAAACCTTTACACATTAATGATTACTGAGCTCATGCTTGTGTTTTTATACGAAATATTACAATGTATTCATCCTATGTATTTAATAAAAAAGTGGGATGTTTTTATATCTATATTAATCATTAAGAAATTTATGAAAATTAAGAAATAATGTGAATTACAAAATTTGATACTTCCTTCTGTTTTTCTGCATCAGTCTGTGGGTTTAAAAGCATATATGTGTGTATATATATATATATATATATATATATACAATATATATACATAATCTGCTGCTGAACTAAATTTTTATATTGGAACATGTATTTTTTATCACAAAGTATTTTTAGGTTTAAAAAACATGTTAATATGATTATAATATATCTCTTTTCTATTCCTCTACCAATTCCTCCATATAGACTCCCTCCATCTCCGTGATGTCTCTCAAATTTATGGTTTTTGACTTGTTTGATTAGGTTGTTGTTTTGCATACACACACACACACACACACACACACACACACACACATACACACAAAGTCTATTTAGCTCATATAACATTGCTTGTGTATTGTTTCCAGGCTGACTGTTTAATATCCCACAAATGATTGGAAGAAGTTACTTCCCTGGGGAAGACTATGTTTTTTTTTACATTCTAAGCATTCTTTAGCTGCTTTTTTTGTGTAGGGTTGTCATGAGTCTTTGAGGAGAGCCTACAGCACCATTTTCTAAAGCTGCATAATTTCTATATGTATTTTTAGTGTTTATCTTATATACATTCAGAAGTGTAACTTTTATGTTCACATCAAAAAACTTCTCTTTGCAACAAATGAAGAACATTACAGGAAGTCACAATGGAACATAATGAAGAGATCAAGTCATCCTGTGGTGCATAGCCTCAGTTTATTCATTTATAACAAAATTTGTGAACCAAAGAAAACATTGTGGGACAGGTGAACCAAAAGATTGTATAAAGCCAAAGGAGCAGGACGTGGTTTGCACAAGGTGATAGAGATGTGCAGTTGGAGGCCAGGCAATCATGAAAGGGTAGCAAGAAAAAAATAGAGGATTTTTCAGCCAAATAGCCACAAACTATTAATTAAAACATGCCCCAGTTTCATAGAACTACTATAACAATCACCACATACTCTATGGCTCAACACAACAGAAATTTATTCTTTCATAGTTCTAGTAGACACAGCTTAGAACCACTGTGTTCTGAGACAATGATTTCTCCAAAGCATTAGGTATAGCCCAAATATTTAGAACATTAAAATAACTTAGGCACATAAAATATAACTTCAATTAAGACTTGCTTCTACCTTCTTTACTTGAATAATTTATAGGCTGATTATAAGAAAACTGGCTCTAAATTTCTGCTGTGGATGTCTTCCAAAGTCAATAAACTTCAGGTCATACCAACCAGAATAATATTGCCCTCTTTGATGAGTTTTCATTGCCAAAATAGTCTTTTTATTTTTTATTTACTGAAAATTTTATTCATGTCTACCACTGTTCCTTCTCCACTCCATTCACCCATTCTTCCTTCAGCCTTCCCCCAACATAGCCCCCATCAATTCCCCAAGGAGAGCAAAGAATCCCAAAGTGAATCCCTTATCCCAATATTAAGGTTCGGTTAGGTGTTCCTCTGTAGAGATTGGGCTCCAAGATGTTATTTCATGCACAAGAACATAGTCTGATCCTACTGCAAGAGGCTACACAAACTGCCAACGCCATTTGATAGTCATCTACCTTTGGAGGGTTTAGTTCCTTTCCATGAAGGTAGCTCAGTAATTGTTTTTGAGTCAATGAACTTCCAATAGCTCCAGTAGTCCTATGCTTTGAGTCTCCTCCTCATGATCCTGATCCCTTTTTTCATATACTCTCTACTCTCTCTCTCCTTAGCTGGAAGAAGCTTGACCTGGTGCTTAGCTATTGATCTCTGCTTCTGCCTTCATATATTGCTAGATGAAGGTTCTATAATGACAATTATTATGGTTATTCATTTGCTATAGGGAAGTCCTGTTTAGGCACCCTCTCTTCTATTGCTTGGAGTCCTAACCAGGGATATCTTATGGGTTTTTGTACATTTCTTTAATACTAGGTTTCTTTCTAATCCCACAGTGGCTCTCTCTCTCTCTCTCTCTCTCTCTCTATATATATATATATATATATATATATATAGATCTGTTTTTTGTTCTTGCTCTCTGTTGCTCCTCTCACTCAACCATCTCCTTCTCTCATGATTTGTTCCCAACTCCCTTTCCTACATTCTTATGGATTTTGCTCTGTCCCAATGTCACCATTTATTCCTGAAATGAACCTCTCTACTTTAATATGATCCCACCATAATTAAATATAACTGCTATGACTTCATCCAAACAAACTCAGATGCTGATGTACAACATGCTCAGACTTCAGGGTACCTTTTGGAAAGCATACTCTTTTTTTTACCCTGAAACAGTATTGTTAATGTAAATAATCCCCAAGAAAAGGGGGCTTGGATAGTAAAATTAATTTCTTGCCCTCAGGTGTCCTCAGAGAATCCTGGGAGAAAGTATGATATGTATGAATAATATTGGAGTTTGACTACTTGGTAAATGAAGGTAAGAACAAAGAAAGGCTTATTTAAATTTCTAGTACTTTTGACCTTCTCAACAGAAGAAACAAATGATACCATAAACTAAAAATGGAACATATTGGCAAAACAAGAAAGAAAACTTTGAAGTGTTGCTTCCTGTGTGTGTAAAAGCATATTTGTGACTTTATATCAGGTCTTTTAAGAAGAAAAGAAAAGAAAGTAGCTGATCCAGCAGACTCAAGCCCAAGGGAAGAGTTAAATAAATCAGTGTTCCAGTTACATATTGATGGCATTTGTAGTCATGGGACTGGATGAAAAACCATGCTGAACTGAATCCTGAAGTACTTTAACAATTTAAAAAGACAGCTGGAAATGGACGGCTCCTGAGGCGTGTGAGTAAATATGGAGTTCTTAAGTAAAAGAGCTATAAAAAGCAGTAAGTAACAGAAAGTCTAAATAAAAAGGAGATTTTGGATTACAGTCATATAATGTTTTGTTTTGTGTGTATGTAAGAGTACATGCAGGCACACATATTTATGGAGGGGAGTACAGTATCATGTATACAGGGTTGAGTAAGTTGAAAGCTTATATACTGTCCATAATGATTAGTCCAACTGAAAAAGCACTAGTGGGAGATATTGTGGGATTTTGAAATCTCAAATGCCACTCTTATCTTTACTCAGGAGAGCACGCTTCCCAGTCCTTCTCAATTTGGCCTACTTGAGACCAAGATTTCAAATATGTAAGTCTATGGGGGCCCTTCTAATTTTACTCCCTGGCCACATAGGCTTTTAAATATAACATAATACAAAATCCATTAGTCCAATTTCAGTAGTCCCATAGTTTTTCAGTATTGTGGCATATATCTTTAGTCCCAGAGCCAGGAAGATATCTAAATGTGAGGACAGCCTGGACTACAGAGGGAGTATCAGCAATGCACAGAGAAACCCTGTCTTGAAAAAAAAAATGTTCAAAGTCTCTTCTGAGATTCAAGGCAATCTTTTAACTCTAAAAACCTGTAAGATCAAAAAGCAAATTACATACTTCTAACATGCAATGGCCCATACAATATATTAAAATCTAAAAGAGAAATGAGGGCATAGTGAGCAAATTCTAAAGCAAAGCAATGTCAAAATTCAGCAGGGCAAATGCCAAAACTCATATCATATCTCTTTGCCTGAAGTCAAAGGGTTTAGATGTTACTATATATCTATCTCTGTTTACTCAACATATTTCTCTCTCTTGGCCTCTCTGCCGCTTCCTTGACAGATATCCCATGACCCTGGCATCTTCAGTATCTTGAAGTTGCCAATGTAATTCATGAATGTACTTTCACAGGTACATTCAATGGCCTCTTTTTTCCTCTAAGAAAGGACTGCACTGTCACACTCCTAGTTTAGCAACTCTTTTTAAACAAGAAAGTATATTCCAAAGTCACTTATTCCTTTTATGTACTATCTCTAAAGCCAAAAACTCCTGGCCAAATCTGTCAAGTTTTACTACCTGCTTGGTATGGAACCACACCCTTGTCTTTAATTACATTTACATTGCTTTAATTTGTTGTTGCTGTATAGAAACAGATAATTCCTTAGGAATTTTCTTGCCAGAAACTGAAAAGTTAGATGGATGGAACCTTTCCTTGAAAACACCTCTCCCTGTAATCTATTTGTACTTAAATGCTTCAGGACAAACCTTGACTCCAACATTACATTTCTTGGTACTCTTTTCTTCTTAAACTGCACATTTTATTTTCCTTTTTGCTTTTATTGATCTGTATAAAAATACTAATAATAAGCCACTGACTTATTAGACTGTTTTGAAATCTACTTTGTGAACAAAAGTAGTCCCAGATTCATCAATTTTGCCTCAGCAAAATTCTTAGGAGAAAGACAAAAAGCAATCACGTTCTTTGCTAAAATGTCACAAGAACTGTTTCTCCCTCAGTCACTATTTTTGTTTCCCTCTGAGACCTCCAGAACTGAGTCTCCATAGTCAACAATTATCTCAGTGCTATTATCATCCAAGAGCCTATTAGGATGGCCCATTAAGTCCTGTTTACAGTATTCAATCCCTTTCTTAGTTCAAAGTCCCAAAGTTATTCACATGCCTCCTAGACAATCTAACAAATAAAAGCAACTTGGTCAAGCCTACCACAGCAATAGCCTACTCTCTGATAACAACTGCTATCATACTTTTCTATAGTTTCAAAGAGATGCCATGATTAAGGTAACATAGAAAAAGTTGATTGAAGCTTACAGTTTCACAGGATGAATCCAGGACCCACCATGATGGTGGGAAGCATGGCAGCAGGAAGGCTTGAAAATGGAGCACTTGCTAGATGCTCACATCTGATTCTCAACCCAAGAGAGAAAGATCTCTAACTAGTTCCATAGTGGGCTTTGGAAACCTCAAACCTCATCTCCAATTACATAATCCTCCCGCAAGGCCTCCTTCCCAAGAATACCTTAAGCAACTAATGACCAACATAAGAGTTTTTAATATCCTCTTTTAAGGCTTATATTAGTTTCATAAAGCTGTTTTTAAGGTCATTTTCTTGTATTCCCTCTTTGATGTTATGTTCAGGTCTTGAAGCTATAGAGCTACTTGCTTCTTCTGGTGGTGTCTTGTTGACATTTGTATTGTTGTACGTATTTTTGCACGGTCGTCTGCCCATTATTTCCCCAATTCTCTCTTGATTAGTTGTTGGTCAGCTTCTAGTGAGTTGTTGGTCTGAGGGCTCTTAAGTCTCTGAAGGTTCTTAATTATCTATGTGCTCAGAGGGTCGGCTGTTCTCGTGAGGTCGCAGTGTTATGCCAGTCATCACCTCTTGTCCTCTTACCTCTTAGCTGTGTGCCCAGGGACTTGGCTGTTCCTCCACTGCTATTACACAAGCCATGAACTGAGTGAGCTCTGTTCCACGTCAAAGCCAAGAAGCCATTTCAGGGCCCAGGTTCGGGTGGTGGAAGTCGCCTTCTGACCTTGGATCTTCCTGCTGTGCTCCTAGGAACTCCTAGGCTTCCCTGCCACTACCATGGCAGTCCCTCTCTGTGCAGACTATGTTCCCCTCTGAAGTATGCACCCAAGACCAAGGGACCCAGCTGGTCACCTGCAGCTACCCTCACAGCTGTGATCTGGGGAGGCAGTGGTCTGCACTGCTGCTGCTGCTGCTGCGGAGCCATTTAAATATATGAGCATATAGGGCCATTCTCATCCAAATTACCACAGATGGTTTTCCTGAAAATTCTTTCTAGTATACAATTTCTATTCTAAAGAAACAAGAGCATGCTAGAGTTAGAGTTAAATAGATAAAACACAGATAAGACTGTGCATGTATCAGTTGGCCTGTTCTGATAATTAGGGTAGAAGCAGTTAAAGAATTTCTCTTGGAACCTCTCTCCTCACTTTTTTGAAAGGTCCTAAGTATTTGGCAAATCTCTATAATATTATCTAAACTCTGCTCATATCTAAACTTTGCTCTGGAGATTTTTGTCTATATTAAACATGCTTATTTTGGTAAATAAACTCAGAACTTTTGGATTTATAAAAAGTGTTACCTATGTTGAAGTATAAAATAGAGGCATTTCATAAATCAAACACAGTAGGTTATGGGCTGCAATATTTCACATTCTTTCATGGACCAGCAAAATATATGTTCAGAGTTTTAAAGGAAGTGTTAGGGGTATAGTCCTCTTGTGTTCCTGAGCCTCCTGGAATATGGCAAACACATCTCTTTGTGTGTCTGATATGATAAATGTCCTATTCTTTTAAATATATCTCATCAGCACTTTGCTTCCACAGAAAGGGTTCTGATATCTAATGACAGTATATATCCAAGACTTTAGAAGTTTGACTGAAAATGATATGAGAGATGATGAATTGTAAAGAGGCTTTTGAACTTTCAACAATGTCCACTAATGTTTGAGGTCAGAAGAACTAGGGTCATCAAATAATTATATGAAGCACTTGAAAGCATGGCCTTAGCTGGATAATTTCAACTACACTTCCAAACTATCCTCTGAATACCCTCTTCTTTAGAATAAAAAACTATAACGTCTTTGTGACAGTTGACTTTGATAGTCTACTTGAGTGGATTAATGAATGCTTTATGTATTATCAGTGAAGCACAACATTCCATGTTCCTGAAATGTGTTTTTCGATAGGATTAAATAGACACAGAGAAGACTCCCTTTCAATATGGGTAGCACTGAACCTCAATAGCATCCTAGCATAAATATAATAAAAAAATCTCACTGGGGGTATATCTTCCTTTTCTTCTCATTCATGTTAGCATGTCTTTCTTTTCATAGGCTGCTTTTTGTCAAGACTATAGAAATGTGAAACACAGCTAAGAATATAATATACTATAAGGTGTTCAAGAAAAGTTAACAGTTTTAAAACTTTAAATACTTAATAACCTAAAATTCAGTTATAAAAATAATTTATTATAACAATTATTTTCTAATGTTTTAAGATAACTAAAAATGTTTGTCCATATAAATAAAACAAAAAACTCTGCATTCATAAAACATATGAATATTATCTAAAATGTTCAATGTAAATATTGGAGTTTTAAATTCAGAAACAGCAATCTAATCTATTGTGTTCATCAACTTTGGATGTTGTTTTCTCTTCTCCCCATTCTGATTCTACCTTCCATTACTTTTATTTCAAATAATTCAACCTTAGCAGAACTTCAGAGGACGAGAGTCATTTGCATATTGTGATAGGTTAAAGAAATCTTTTCTGTTGGTTTATCAATAAGTCAATACTATAGTAAGCATTTAGAATACATCATATATCAAAAGTAATGCATGATTAAATCTCTATAGTCATATTTTGTATGAATATATGTGAATTCATTCCCCTATACAATAAATATCCTCAAAAAGATTTCAGGTAATAGTCTGGAGGCAAAGTCAAACTAAGAGATAACTGTATTTACTTTTGTACTTGCAAAAACACTGAAGACTTTACCCTCTGCTGTTCTCTTTGGGGTAAGATTAGGGATCTGCATTTGATTAGATTGCCAAGGGCAATGTGTCTCTAACATATGCTAATGCCACAAGATTCCTGGCTTTACCTCCTTTCTCTTCACACCTTCCCAAACAGGAATAATCTCATATCAACAGTCCAAATTCATAGTGCTTTTTGTGGCTTTTTATCAATATAGAAAGCTTCTGGGTGCTTGCCTCTGGCTTGACAAATTCATGTGCCCTTTCCAGGACCACTGGGCAGGCTGCTGTTCTTTGAGTCCATTTCACAGGAGAAACAGCATGGCTGTCAATAATGTTGGCACTGTCAGAACTAGTTCCCTTCTGCAATAAGTACAAACTGTTGGAAATGAACATTTCTACAAAGCTAGTCACAATTACAGTTATCTGAGAAAATTATAACAAGCATTATATCCAGGATCCATCTGAAATGTTGTCTATTACATTTTATACTCCAAATGTCATATAAAAGTCTATTTTGAGCATTTTCCACTACTGCTAAATTCTATAAACAACCTTTGTCTAAGCAAGATCACAGTCTAAGATACTGAAAATTGGTGGTTTTTATAAACAAATATACTAATTACCATATAACTATAAGCCATTGATGACTAAAATGGTAAGATTAGGTTACTAAACTATTAAATTTCTTTCATATTTAACATGAATATAATACATGAGTATTATATAATCATAAAAATTCCATCAATAATAGGTAAATACTCACATATACACAAAGAAAAATACTATAGTTTATATTGCTTCCTAATCAAATTTAATGTTAATATTAATTAATTAATTAATTAACATTAAATCAAATTTAATATTAACATTAAATTTGATTTAACACAGTAACCGCATTAATTTTATTCATTCAATTTAAGGATGAATAAGGAAACTAGGTTAGGTGATATAGTCCTATATGACCTAATTCTTGAGCAGGAATTTAAATAGTAACTGATTATTTCTGATATTTATTTGTGGTTATAAAACCATTCATGGTCATAGGGATTGGTCTTGGTAAGTAAAGAATAGCTATAGTTCTTGATCTGAAGAAAAATAAATTTCGAGTAATATTCTTATAATAACATGAAATAGTACATTGCTATCATTGTTTACCTATATGTACATTATGTTTAGAATATAGAAGATTTTAAAACTAGTTTATAATGCTTAAATGCAACATTGAAGATTGTCTTCCTACCCTTAATCTTTTGAACATACTCTGACCATTATTGCTATAAGTCTGCTCCTTGTAAACAGTTAACAAAGCAGGCAACTTCAGATTGAGTTGCTGTTTCTCATTAGGGAATATTAAACAAGAAGGCTCAATTAGATTTCTTTTAAATGTTCAAAACTGGAAAAGCAGAAACATCACACTTAATTAACAATTTTAATCTAGCAAAGGTTATCAGAATTACTTTCTTAATCTACTAAGATATTGTATCAATAAATTACCACTGGTTGGAGAGGTCCATGCATTGAGCTTCCAGATAGTAACCTAATTAAATATATAGAGAATTATGCTGGGCTTCAACCAGTGCACCTCTCACAAACACTTTAATAAGCTTCCTCAAATAGCTTGGCATCTTTTCATTTTCTTTTACTTAGCAAGGTGGCTAATAAGTTTAACTTCTATTAAGATCCCAGAAAAAATCATTTCTTTCAATATCCAGAGCCCTTGCAGTAGAGGACACATCTATTTTCTTTACTCCTTAGGAGTATGTGAGAAGAAAAATGGTTCTAATCCTCTCTTTTGGATAGAAGAGAAAAGAAGACATGCAAAGCATTTTATACACCCATGATAAAATCGCTCTGTCTAACTGAACAAACAAGTAACTTATAAGTGACTAGAAATCACTCTTGGAAAAACTCATTCATTATAATTTAATCATACAATGCACACATGCCCCAGGAACTGCTCTAAGCACTTTATTATTATTACTTCATTTATTCTACTGAACACTACTAAAGAGACATTCTGGTTCCATGAGAAGAGAAGAAGCTTGAACACTATTCTTCAACATACAACAGGGAAATGCTGTTTGAGTCCTTAGTTTCCTATCTTAAGTGCAGCTTAACAGCACCTCAAACATTGGTATCCATCTGCAGAGGCAGGATTCCCTTTGCATCACTGATCTTTGTACCAGGCCAGGAAATGTCTGCCTGTCTATGGGGTGCAGCATTCTCTATGTTTTTTTTTTAGCTTGACTATGTTTGTGATTGTTATAAAGAAGTAATGTGGCTTTCTCTCTTATATTATCATTCACATGCAAGTAGCTCATTGTGGCATTTTCTTATCGATCTAATGAGTAAACCTAGGAATAATAAACAAAAATTACAAAAGCAGAAGTACTTGTCAGTGCATGATACATGCCCCTTTCAACATTATATATCTCAAAAACCTAATGGTGGTAAACTGCTTCCTTTGTGGGCACTGGATCAACTTCAACTTTACGTAAATAAGCTTTACACTCCTCAAAATTTGACTCAATGTCTAAAAAGAAGGGAAAGGAAGAACAAACATATAGTCATCTTATATAAAAAATGTTTAAATAAATGCTGTGTAAAATCTTTTCTTTAATTATCTGTTAACTATAATGTACTGAGCAAGAAAAGAATTGTATTATTTTATTTAAATGTTGTAATATTTATGTTTGTGCTTGCTTTATTTGTTTCACAAATGGAGTAAAATGTTTTAAGCAGATTAAACTGAAGAATGTTCAAACTAGCCCATGTTTAAAAAACAGTGGATATTCAACTCTTGTGTGATACTTTGGATTCAACATAGGGGAAAACGATGGATTCATAAACTTCAGGGAGTAAATATCTTAGACTTGAGTGCTTTAGAAATTAAAACTATATGCTGTCCAAGTAAACTTAAAATTTATTAAGCAATGAATAATTTTAATTGTATATCTGTTCCTAATGCTTTCAATCCTTATTTTTAGATTACATAGCTTCAGAGACCTCAGGCAATGTTGAACATTAGTAGTTACAAAAAGATCTGAATTTCAGGTTCCCATCTGCTCCTTCTTGGATTTACAATGCTGGAAGCAAATGTGAGATGTCAGGACACTTGAGTAGAATCATAAAAGTCGCAGTAAATAGAATGAGCTAAAAGAAAGATGTCATACCTAGAAGTCAGTTATTTCATTTTATGTTTTTAGATAAATTATAGAATTATTGCAGAATTTATATGAAAGGAAACAACACACCTCACTGCAGAGCTCTACAGGGCTCTCTGATCACTCCATGCTTCCAGATTCACCATCCCAAACTCTACTTATATTTTAAACAGGAAACCTCACAAGAACTAAATATGCTTGTATTCATATGGCTTTATTACCATCAAACTAGCTGTAGTCTTTTTCTCTGATCAGGCAAGAATTCTTTGTAAAAATAAATAATTTTTTCTAGAGATGACAGGGTGGCTGAGTTTATAAATGCTAACCACGTAGAGTCTCAGGCCTGAGACGCAGAAGATTATAACTAAAAGCAATAGAACTAGAGACTATGGCTATCACTGTGGAGACCAGAGATATATAATTTCATGTCTTCTAGGTAGATGCTTACATATCTGGATTTTCTTAGCCAATAGTCTAGATTTAGCAGCTAGCAACAGTAGCAGACGACAGTATGCAGGACAATCTGCAGTCTTGTCTCTATCTTTTCTTGCCTCTGTATTCATCTACTCTCATTTGTTCTTGGTGCTTTCCCCTCCATGATTTCTGCTGCATCCAGACTGCTGCTGACTTCTTTCCATAACTGCTACAATCAGCACTCTGCTGTGTGTGTTTGATATTTAGAATGTACCTCAAAATTCACAAATGGCCAGAAATCCAGGTTGTAACTAGAAAAAATGGCTAGGAATAAAATGTGTTGATCATGACTTCAGTCAACACCCATTAAACTTTGTAAGAAGCCCATGTGTTCTCAAATGTCTCAGTTTTTGCTTTTCAGAGTGACAGTTGTATATAGTGGGATTATGTGTTGCAATGTAAATAATTGTCCTGCCTATGTGTTTAGTAAAAAACTGATTAGCCAGGGACAGACAGGAAGTGTGCATGAGGCTACCAGACTAAGAAAACTCTGGGTACATCTTAAAGCAAGGCAATGCTGTCAGACACATGTCACAGAGATGTGAAGGAGACACAATGATGAGATGGCAGCAAAGGCAGAGGAAAAGCTGAAATATTGCTCTGACAAAATGTATTGAGCTGCATGGCTGAACAAGATAAGAAAGATGGGTTAGTTTAATAGTAAAGAGTTAGCAAGCTATATGCCTTGGCCCTAGGCTGATCAGCATAAAAATTATAAGTGTGTGTGTGATTCTCTGATTCTGCTTGTCTGCCAGTCTGCGGGTCCAGGCCACAATGCTAGGCACTAAAGTCCAGGCCAGGAAGATAATACAACAGTTGTATTATGAGACTGAAACTCCTGGGGTTGTAAAAATCTTAAACCATCAAAGAATTATATCAGTACAGGGGTAGAAGAAATGACTCAGAAGTTTGAAGTACATGTTATTCTTGTAAAGGACCTGCATTGATTTCAAACAACCATGTGGTGGCTCACAATTATCCATAACACTTGTCACAATGAATCTAACATGCTATTGTTTCCTCTGTGTCCTTCAAGCACACACATGGTGAACATAAATATAAACATTCATAAACACATGTTACGTTTATAGGCATGTAGGCAAGACAATAAATAAATAAATCTAAATTTTCAAAATTTACCCTAGCAGATTACTGACTTTTAGGAAGTTTACATAGGAAACTAACTTTCCTCAAAAGAAAAAAAAAGAGAGAGAGATATTTTCTCCACTTTTCTTACTTCTTCTTGTTCTCAATGATGTCAGAATATGATGTGATAAAGCATATAACATGTGCATGCACATTTATGTGTAAGTATGGGAAACCACAAAATATCTGGCACATCATCTTATAATTATGCTTTAGATAATTTGTTTAGGAATACACAATATATAATTTTTTTGAAACCCATGAAGAAAAGGCTAGGATATCCTTATATAACTTATTAATTCTTCATATAATTTCACACTGAAGCTAAGTACATTTTGATATTTACCTAGCAAAAATTGACTTTATTTTTAATTATTGTCATTTTATTTCTTGTTATAATATTTCAAGAAGTTGATGTCTAAAATTTCTCTATCTTAGAAATGTGTTAATTGGAAGACATTTAACTGAAAGTTTTGGTATCACATGAAGCTGACATTTTATTATTGCATTCATGAAACTAATGAAGCCTGAACTTTCAGTCATGGAAATAGAATAATATTGAAAAATAATCTTAGCTAAAAGGTAACTCTGATCAACCTCAGACATTACTAAGGATACAATTTAACTTCTAATGTTGACAAGATTTATAAGGCGTGAGATAGTCAAAGACACTATCAGTGCTCAGAGTGAGTCTTCATGAAGTTGGAGACATATTATCCTGATAGCCACTTACTATACCTGCCCCAGTGTTACTCATTTACTCACCTGAGGGTAAGCACTATTGTGGTGATATGTTCTATATTTAATGAAACCAGTCTGGAATATCAGAAAAGAGATCAATCCAGAAGAATCAGAGAGTGGTAACTCACATCTTTAATCCTAGCACGAGGAAAGAATCAGAGTGTTGACATACACCCTACCAGGAGAGAATTTTTTCTAAGAACTGCCACTAGAAAACTATAACGATGTCATCTTCACACTATAGGGTAAGAGGAAAATGAAAAGCTAGGTGTGCCCCGGCCCTATGTCTGGTTGCTTAAAATTCCACAGAAGTATGTGACCCAGGAACATAGAACTCAGGGGAACTGGAACTCAATAGCAACCGTGCATCCGTTCCAGTGTAGCTTCCTCCGATGCTACTTTAAAAATTAAATGAACATTATATCCTTTCACAATAGAAAGAAATTAGCACTATTTTCTGTATTTCACACACCATTGAAAGCAGTGGAAAAGGGATTCATGATAACTGTAAGCAGAAGTGTTTATATTTTTAGCTCCTTGGCTTTCCTCTCTAATTCTTAAAGTATATTTAATATATACAGGCAATATTTTTCTTGGTCTGGAAAATGTAGTTATCATGACATCAAACTTATAATCTCTTTAACTTCATCACGTCTTTGCAAGAATAATTGTTTTCTTTTCTTTTCCATTTATTTTATCTGAGTCAGAGTCTCACTATGTAGCTCTGATTATCCTGGAATTCCCCATGTAGATCAGGCTGGCCTCTGCTCACAGAGTTCTGACAGGCTCTGCCTTTCAAGTGTTAGGATTAAAGGCATGCATCACTGTACACAGCTAGTGTGATAGGGTGGTTTTTTTTTTTTTTGTCTTCTTTATTTATTTGTGAGATTATTTTTAAAAGTTATCTTCACTTTGAAACCACCCATGTCAGTCAAGAAAAAGCTGAAATTCCTTATCTATATTTTTAATGGGTTTTGTTAAGTGATTATTTTGTCATCTGTTTGTTTGGAGTTTCATTGTGTTTATTTGACATTTATTTATTTATTTATTTTGGAATTTTGAGGTGATTTGGTACCTAGCTTGGGTGGAACTCAGGGTTTCTTTTCTTCTGTCACCCAGTAATTGTTTATCAGTTACCTGGTCATTCCTCATGATCACCTCAAGCCTAATCTTCACACAGTGCTCTGGCAAGGCAAGTTGAAGGTAATAAAATCTATGACTTGCTTAATGCTCTGTACAATGCTCCCATCATCTGGAACATAAAATATTATCTCATTAACACAGCTCAAGGTCATACACATCTGTCTCTAACCTTTCTCTGCAGCCATTCCTGCTGAGACTAACTTCATGTTTCAGGTGCTTATAATATAAAGATAATATGAAGAATCCTAAGGAAAACAATTTAATTCCTGACTTCTGAGTCTTTATTTATACATGATTTTTTTTTTTTTTTTTTTTTTTTTTTTTTTTTTTTTTTTTTTTTTTTTTTTTTTTTTTTTTTTTTTTTTTTTTTTTTTTTTTTTTTTTTTTTTTTTTTTTTTTTTTTTTTTTTTTTTTTTTTTTTTTTTTTTTTTTTTTTTTTTTTTTTTTTTTTGCCAAATGCTTTCTTTTGGTTTGGTCAGATATCTTTGAATTTGAAGCCTCAGCTTGATTCTCTTTCTTCCCAGATGCTGAGGATAATGAGAAGCGCTTACTGCATGCTGCAGTAATAGCCTGTGCAGACGTCTAGGATAGCACTTTCCACATCATTTATAATTATCTGATTGTCCAGTAGATTTCAGCACTTCAAGGACAATGGCTTCATTATATAATTACTTCCTCTGGGCCTGAAGAATGCAAGGTACTCAATAATTAAAGATTGGATGGTACAGTGAATAAATGAAAGAATACATTTTATGGTGAATGGTCCTAGAAAATCTTTAGATGAATCTGGCAATTCAAAATTGATGAAGCGTAAACTGATTTACCACTTTCATACAGAAATTTCTTTCAAATGTAAGACAGAACTACTTTCCCCGTAATTATTTTTTTAGGAAAAATCTCCCACATGAAAACATGTTTATAAGCCTAATAGTTTATGAGCTAATGAGAAGTTACTCATATACCATAATGATAATTAAATTTTAGTTGAGTTGACAATGCAATGAAACTCAAGTTTAGATCCAACCACAGTCGATGTGTTTCTTCAAAGACATGTTTAGATGTTATCATTTAATTCTTCAGGAAGCAAGTAGCTGGTATTCTTCATAATGTAAAGTGAGCTCATTCAACGCTTGTAAGGTTTGGTTTAAAATACTAGGGATTCTCGATAAAAAAAAAAAAAAAAAAAAGATTTCTGCTGCGGACTGCTTGAAAGAGCAATGTGGAAAAGCAGTCTTCACTGTAACTCTACCAGGCTGACCAATCCTATATATCTGGACTTGCCACCTATGACAGTTACAAATGATACCCATGAAAAAGTTTCCTCACTTCTACATGTCAGGCAGATAAATTAATAAATGAGGGTGAATGTAGAGAGGGTACAGAGTGGGAGAAAAAACAAAGAAGGGGATAAGTTAAAGGAGAAGGAAAGAATGTAAGTACCTGGTGTGACAGCAAACCACTCCAGTACTAGGAAGACGAAGTCAAGAGGTTACAGGGTTCAAGCCTGCAAGGGTTGCATATCAACTTATGATTGGCATAAGTTTATTAATGATATTCTGTTTCACAATCAAATAAAAATTAAAACTCTGTTAGCAAGCCACGGAATAAAGTAAATAATGCACGTATATGTTTACAATTGACTCCCTTCTTTCCTCTCCTACTTCTTTCAATTCTTATCTGTATCTATAAGAAATTGCTTAAGTAACTCATAGATTTTCTACCCAAACCTCACATTTTGGGCTGTAACAGTATAAAACAACATCGAAAACGAATCTTTATGTATTACATAGATGAGAATGTTATGCATAGAATCATTAGTACTTTAAATAATCTATTTATTTATATGTATAGACATATATTTTCATTAAATATATAATCAACTAAAAACATCAATTATCTAAATAAGAAGATGACAATCATTTTCTTTCTTTCTGTTTGTAAGTATATTTTAATTTCCTTTAGTGCTTATTACTGCTATAAAATAATAATTCTATCACTTACAAAAGTATAAGCTATTTCTTTTTTTTCAAATTTAATCTTTTTTTATTTTGTATTTATCAAGAAAAACAGTAAATTGAATTTAAAATGCTGATAAGTTAACAATAACTATAAAGAAAATAAAAATCATAAGGATGACTTATCAAGGCTGATAATGCAAATAATTTGCTACACATAAAATTACTTTGTGTTCAGCTTTCCCTCTGGATTTTTTTTCTATCCCAGTATATCCCCATTCAAGGTCCCTTCCCTCTCCCACCACATCAGGTCATTTTTTCTTCTCCACAACTCCCCATCCCCTCTCTGGGCATGCTGCAGACAGTCCCATGGTCCCACTGATCCAATAAAGCTTAGTTCAGTCTCCACTCCTGGCAAATCCAGTTTTGTCCCCCCTCCCTCAAGAGTGAGTCAGGTGTTCCAATAGGTAAAGTGGGATCTGAAGGGTCAGTCCAGGGTGTTTCTGATCCCAAGCTGTTCAGTGGTTGTGGTTTGCAGCTTGGGCATGCTTGGATTTTTTCTTGTTTGTTTGTTTAGAGTCCACTAATAAGTGAGTACATTCCCTGCTTATCTTTCTGAGTTTGTGATACCTCACTCAGGAGGATATTCTCCATATCCATCCATTTGCCTGTGAATTTTAGGATATCATTTTTTCTTACTGCTGAGTAGTATTCCATTGTGTAGAAGTCCCACAGTTTGTTAATCCATTCTTCAGATGAGGGACATCTAGGATGTTTCCAGGTTCTTGCTATTACAAATAATGCTGCTATGAACATAGTTGAGCTAATACCTTTGGAGTGTGACTGGGCATCTTTA
Source organism: Sigmodon hispidus (assembly GCA_004025045.1). Lineage (NCBI taxonomy): Eukaryota > Metazoa > Chordata > Mammalia > Rodentia > Cricetidae > Sigmodon > Sigmodon hispidus. The sequence continues at coordinate 170,325 of PVIH01002386.1, read as the reverse complement.
GGGTATAACACCCAGAAGTGGTATTGCTGGGTCCTTGGGAAGATTGATTCTCAATTTTCTGAGAATCCGCCATATTGCATTTCAAAGTGGCTGAACAAGCTTACACTCCCACCAACAATGGAGGAGTGTTCCCCTTGCTCTGCATCCTCTCCAACATAGACTGTCATCTGTGCCTTTTATCTTAGCCAATCTAACAGGTGTTAGGTGGTATCTCAAAGTTGTTTTGATTTGAATTTCTCTGATGGCTAAAGATGAAGAGCACTTTTTCAGGTGACTTTCAGCCATTCGTAATTCCTCTGCTGAGAATTCCCTTTTTAAATCTGTACCCCATTTTTTGATTGGGTTATTCAACGTTTTGGCCTCTAGATTCTTGAGCTCTTTATATATCTTAGAGATAAGTCCTCTATCACTTGTAGGGTTGGTGAAAATCTTTTTTGTAGGCTATCGTTTTGTCCTATTGACAGAGTCCTTGGCTGTACAGAAGCTTCTTAGCTTCAGGAGATCCCGTTTATTGACTGTTGGTCTTAGTGTCTGTGCCACTGGTGTTACATTTAGGAAGTGGTCGCCTGTGCGAATTTGTAGAAGTGTATTTCCTGCTTTCTTTTCTATCAAGTTCAAAGTGGCTGGGTTTATGTTGAGGTCTTTGATCCACTTGGATTTGAGTTTTGTGCAGGGTGACAGGCTCAGATCTATTTGCATTTTTCTACACACTTCCATCCAGCTATGCCAACACCATTTGTTAAATATACTATCTTTTTTCCATTGAAAGTTTTGGCCACTTTGTCAAAGATCAAGAGTTCATTGGTTTGTGGATTAATGTCTGGATCCTCAATTCTATTCCACTGATCCACAAGTCTGCTTTGATGCCAGTACCAGGCTGTTTTTATTACTGTAGCTCTATAGTATAGCTTGAAGTCAGGTTCTTTTGTTGAGTAAAATTGTTTTGGCAATCCTGGCTTTCCTGTTATTCCAAATGAAATTGAGTATTGTTCTTTCAAATTCCAAAAAATATTGTGTTGGGATTTTGATGGGCAGTGCAATGAATATGTAGAGTGCCTTTGGTAGGATTGCCATTTTTAGCATGTTGATCCTACCTATCCAGGAACATGGGAGAGTTTTCCATTTTCTGATATCCTCTTCAATTTCTTTCTTCAGTGATTTAAAATTTTTGTCAAATAGGTCTGTTACTTTTTTGGTTATAGTTACTCCAAGGTATTTAATAGTATTTGCAGCTATTATAAAGGGTAATGTTTCCCTTATTTCTTTTTCAGCTCTTCTATCTTTAGTGTATAGAAGGGCTACTGATTTCTTTGAGTTAATCTTGTGTCCTGTTACCTTGCCAAAGGTGTTTATCAGCTGTAGCAGTTCCTTTGAAGAATTTTGTGGGTCACTTATGTATACAATCATATCATCTGCAAAGAGAGATAGTTTCACTTCTTCTTTTCCAATTTGTATCCCCTTAATCTCTTTTCTTTCCCTTATTGCTTTAGCTAAAACTTCAAGAACTATATTGAATAGATAATGGGAGAGAGGACATCCTTGTCTAGCTCCTGATTTTAGTGGTATTGCTTTGAGTTTTTCTCCATTAAGTTTGATACTGGCTATCGGCTTCTTGTGAATCGCCATTATTATATTTCGGTATTCTCCCTGTATTCCTGATCTCTCCAGGGCTTTAATCATAAAGGAGTGTTGGATTTTGTCAAAGGCTTTTTCCACATCTAAGGATATGATCATGTCGTTTTGTTCCTTTAGTTTGTTCATATGATGGATAACATTTACAGTTTTTCATATGTTAAACCAGCCCTGCATTTCTGGGATGAAGCCTACTTGGTCATGGTGGATGATATCTTTTATACATTGTTGTACACGGTTTGCCAAAATTTTGTTGAGAATTTTCGCATCAATGTTCATGAGGGAAATTGGTCTGTAATTCTACTTCTTTGTTGTGTCTTTGAGTGGCTTGGGTATTAGGGTGATTGTGGCCTCATAAAAGGAATTTGGCAATATTCTTTCAGTTTCTACTGTGTGAAATAGTTTGAGGAGTAACAGTAGTAATTCTTCTTTGAATGTCTGATAGAATTCAGCACTGAAACCATCTGGACCAGGGCTTTTATTTTGGGGGAGGTTGTTAATGACAGCTTCAATTTCCTTAAGGGTTATAGGCCTGTTTAGGTAATTAATCTGATCTTCATTTAATTTTGGTAGATGGTACCTGTCCAGAAACTTGTCCATTTTTTCTAGGTTTTCCATTTTTGTGGAATACAGATTTTCAAAATATAATCTGATAATTCTCTGTATTTCCTGGGGGTCTGTTGTTATATCCCCCTTTTCATTTCTGATTTTGTTGATTTTAACACTCTCTGTTTTTTGATTAGTTTGGCTAAGGGCTCATCTATCTTGTTAACTTTCTCAAAGAACCAACTCTTAGATTCATTGATTCTTTGTATTGTTCTTTTTGCTTCAATTGTATTGATTTCAGCTCTAAGTTTGATTATTTCCTGCCATCTACTGCTTCTTGTTGAGTTCGCTTCTAATTGTTCTAAGGCTTTCAGCTGTGCTGTTAGGTCTCCAGTGTGGGATTTCTCAAGGTTTTTCATATAGGCGTCTAGCGCTATGAATTTTCCTCTTAAGACTGCTTTCATTGTGTCCCACAAGTTTGGATATGCTGTAGATTCATTTTCATTGAATTCTAGGAAGACTTTGATTTATTTCTTAATTTCTTCCTTGACCCAGAGATGGTTCAGCTGAGTGATGTTTAGTTTCCATGAGTAGGTAGGCTTTCTTTGGGTTTTGATATTTTTGAACTCTAACTTTAGGCCCTTGTGGTCCAATATATTACAAGGAATTATTTCCATTTTTTTTTGTATCTGTTGATATATGCTTTATGACCAATTATGTGGTCAATTTTGGAGAAAGTTCCATGAGGAGATGAGAAATATGTACATTCCTTTGCCTTTGGGTGGAAGGTTCTGTAGATATGTATGAAATCCATTTGCATCATAACCTCATTTAGACTCCTTATTTCTCTGTTGAGGCTCTGTCTGGTTGATCTATCCAGGGTTGAAAGTGGGGTATTGAAGTCTCCCACTATTAGGGTGTAAGAATTGATGTGGGATTCGAGCTTTAGCAGTGTTTCTTTTACATAAGTAGGTGCCCTTTTATTAGGGGCATAAATATTTAAGATTGAAATCTCCTCTTGACCATTTTTTCCTGTGATGAATAAGTAGTGACCATCTTGGTCCCTTTTAATTGCTTTTAGCTTAAAGTCTACTTTGTTAGGTATTAGGATTGCAACCTCTGCTTTTTTCTTAGGACTTTTGACTGGAGAATCTTTTCCCAACCCTTTATTCTAAGCCTGTGTCTATCTTTGCGGTTGAGGTGTGTTTCTTGTAGGCAACAGAAGGATGGCTTCTGTTGTTATATCCATCTTGTTAATGTGTGACGTTTTATAGGAGAGTTGAGACCATTGAAATTAAGAGAAATTAGTGACCATTGATTCATATTTCCTGCCATTTTTGGTGGTAACATATTTGTATTTCCTTTCTCTAGGGTATTCTTCTGTGGACTTATTGATTGTTTGTGATTTCGTGGGTGTATCTGGGGTCCTTAGGTTGGAGGTTTCCCTCTAATACTCTGTGTAGTGCTGGGTTGGTAGATAGATATTCCTTCAGTCTGAATTTGTCCTGAAGTACCTTGTTTACTCCACCTACGATGATTGATAATTTTCTATGTATAGTATTCTAGTTTATCAGTCATGCTGTTTTAGTGTCTGTATAACTTCTGACCAAGCCCTTCTAGCTTTCATCGTTTCCTTTGAATAGTCAGGTGTTATTCTGATGGGTCTGCCTTTATATGTGAGTTGGCCCTTTTCTTTTGCAGCTCTTAGAATTTTTTCTTTGTTCTGTATGTTTTGTGGCTTGATTACAATGTGGTGTGCTCACTTTTTTTTTGGGTCATATCTATTTGGTGTTCTGTAAGCTTCTTGTATCTTTATAGGCATTTCCTTCTTCAGATTAGGGAAGTTTTCTTCTATGATTTTATCGAAAACATTATCTGTGCCTTTGAGCTGGTATTCTTCTCCTTCTATTCCTATTATTCTCAAATTAGGTCTTTTCATGGTGTCCCAGATTTCCTGAACATTTTGAGTTATGGCTTTTTTAGTTTTACTATATTCTTTGACTTTGATCTATTTCAGCTGCTGAGTCTTCCACTTCAGAGATTCTATCTTCCATCTCTTGAACTCTGTTTGTTATGCTTGTATCTGTGGTTCCAGCTTTTTTCTTCAGAGTTTCTATTTCCATCTTTGCCTCATTTTGTGCCTTTTTTATTGCTTCCATTTCAGCTTTTATTTCAGCTTTTAGTTCTTGACATGTTTCTTTCATAGATTTGTTCATCTCTTTCAATTTTTTGTTTGTATTTTCTTCTATTTCTTTAAGGCTATTTTTCATATCTTCTTTGATAGCTTTGATGATCGTCAAAAAGGAATTTTTGGTGTTGCTTCCTTCTGTTTCCTCTTCATTACTCAATTCAGGTCTTGTATTTGTAAGATCGCCACTGTCTTCTGTAGTTGTTCTTTGTATTATTATGTAATTTTTTGCACTGACGTTTGCCCATGGCTTCAGTGGTTCACGATTAGATGGGTCCTCGTCAGTTGTGGCACTTGGGTTTGTGTGCCTCCAGTCACCTCTCTGGGTAGGGTCTGAATCTACCCTTCAGGGACCCCAGAAGTTATCTATTTGCTCAATTTGAGGTTGAGGTGGGTATATGTGCAAATTCTCTCTGCAGGAGCTGTGGTTATGGTGACAGGTAGAGTTTATCTGCCCCTGCTGCAGATGTGCTCGGACTCTGCAGACAGCACCTGTTCCCGGAAGTGGAACAGAAACCGATGGGAGCTCAACTCTCCCTCCCTGGCTGAGATATAGGCACTTGTGCCTGGTGACCCCTCCTCACCTCTGGGCGGGGTCTGAGTCTGTCCTTCAGGGACCCCTGTAGTTATCTTTTCGCTCAGTTCGAGGTGGAGGTGGGTAGCCATGCAAACTCCCTCTCTTAGCAGGAGTTGTGGGTATGGTGACAGGCAGAGTTTATCTACCCCTGCTACAGAGTGTGCTGGGACTCTGCAGACCACCTCATCCAGGAAGTGGAACAGGAACCGATGGGAGCTGACTCTTCCCTCTTATCTGTCTTTGATTTCTTGCCTATTGCTAAGGTGATTGCCACAGGCCAAAATACTTTTTTTATTTATGAAATGAGTTTTATAACATATAGATAAACATTCGCACCGTGTGTGTGTAGGTATGACCACTTCAGATTAGATAGCCTATAAAGGGACAGTGACTGGAGAAGACTGATGCATTCTCTCTCTCTCTCTCTCTCTCTCTCTAATCATTAATTGCTTGTAGCTCTCCATCTAGGGTGAAGACTTTGTGATATTTTTCACCATTCATAAATGAATGTCAATTGGTGTTATCATTGTATAGTCTGTGCAAATTATAGATAGAAAGACAGATGATAGAGATAGATAGACAGACAGACAGACAGATAGATAGATAGATAGATAGATAGATAGATAGATAGATAGATATTGATGTAGATATAGATATGTTCTGGTCTTCTGACAATATTTCTGACCTCTTCCATGGTGTTTTCCTAACCTTACCACTAGTCTACTAGTTCAGGATGCTATAGTTGCCCTTGCTTCCCATTATAGCTTGCCGTCCATAACTTGAAGGCAAATCTCTGTTTGTAAAGAAACCACACACTATACACATAGGAATTAAAAGAATCAAAATAAAACTGTTCTAAAATGATCAAGTAACATCTGAAAGGATTTTCTTTGCGAGAAAAGCAAAGCAATTGTAAAGTATAGAAACTACAACAATGATCTGCGTAGCAATATATCTTCAAGAGTGTAATAGTGACAATTTATATCGGGAGTAACCAACAGCTGTATAGTTGTATGTAAGGGCCACTCCATAGTACAAAATTCATGCTGGGTACCAGAAAGTTAATTAAGTAGCTGTGGCTGGTGAGGCCACAAACCCTAGAAAAGAACCTATTACTTCCACATTCTTAAACCAGAATCATCTCTAAGTGAATTATAAGTACTTATTCTCTATCAACAGAGAAGTGCGTTTCTCATTTCTCATGAATGAAGCTTCTGTTTTGCTGTATACATAGAACATCACAGAACATCCAATGGTCCAAATATAAAGAACAACTGACTGTGAGATGCCCATCCATAATTGCTACATCCAAAACACAGCCTCTACTACTAAGGCTCAGTTTACTTGATAAGAGAACATTGGTAGTAAGCAGAGTGCATATATATATATGTGTGTGTGTGTGTGTGTATGTGTGTGTGTGTGTGTCTTATATTTAAGGCCCTCTCATCTGTTCCTCATTTATTTTTCTTTCTACAGATGGCAAGGATCTTGGACTTATTTGCTGGAAGCCTAATTTCAAATGGGTCCTATGACCTGGGATGGATGTGTAATGTCAGTGCAGTAAGAAACTATGACCATCTGTTTCAAACAAGTTTCTATTTACACAGGTTTAGTAGCTGCATGAATAGTATTACACTCAAATTGTCTTTTTTATGTTTCTAATAATGGTTACAATAATGAATATCTTGTTCCTTTACCTAATTCCCCTTCAGTCCCACAACTTTCCTACCAAGTAACTGTCACCTACTTGATTCATTGCTCTAATGTTAGAAACATAAGCAGTATTACAGCAACAAAGAAAGTAATCTAACTAGGTACACCTACAGGTTGAACAGTGATCCCTGCTGGCAGCATTTCTGGTTACCGTGTTAAACAAAGTAAAAGAAAGTTTTGTCTCTAGTGGTTAATGTTTACCTCTGATAAAATCTAAGTTCTCAAAATCAATTTACTAGCCAAAGCTAAATCAATTCACTCTACTTTTTGTACTTGTCTGTCTTTTCAAGGTTTTTCTATTTAGACTATAGGCAACATAATATGGAGATTTCCTCTTAGTTGGCATTGCTGAGCCCTTGTTCTCATGTCTCCTTCTTCTCAATTTCCTTCAGTATTTGCACCACTATTAAAAATGAGGGCACTATCAGTTTCTATGAATTTGCTTTGTTCCTGTTCCTAGAGTGTTCTCAATGACTATTTTTTAATTGTTTTTTGAAAATCAATATCAATCATTGTATAAAAAAGCAAAACATTCAGAATAGATAACAAAATCTCATACAGTAATAAAACTTCTCTTTTCTCTAGAATACATGAAACCTAAAAAAATAAAATCTAAGGCTTCTCAAGCCAGGTTAGGTATAGATAAAAAAGCACAGTAGGTCACAGCTAATGCTCACAAAGGTTCAATGGCCACCACAAATTTCTGCTAAGCAATTCTTCTACAGACTCTTGATATCATCTATTTATTTACATTTCTCTTAAACTCTTGTGGTTAAAATCATTCCCTTCTGAACATTTATGGAAATTTGTATTATTCTCATAATCTACTGTGACTCAACACAGGGTGCATTGGAAAGACAACATCCTGTTTGTAGGAAGCCTTAGTTCATAATCATACTTGTATTATCAAAGGCTTAAAGAGACGAATATCTTTCACTCTATATTTTTAAATATAGACCCTTTGGCTCACTCAGAGGAGAGTCATATAAGGGAAGTATTCTTCTTGTAATAGTTATTTTATCTGTACCTCTGAGAAAGTTAAACTAGAGGTAGCCAATAATATGGTTTGTATAAGCAAAACAGATAGCAAATATGCTCCTGGCTTTATGCCCAGAATTATGCAGGAAACTATCCATCAGCCTTGCCAAAATGGGTCAAGTTGTCCAGGAACTTGCCACAAAGATAACTTGTTCATGCTGTTCTCAGGTATTGTTCCTGAAAGAAGTCATAAGGCTCCCAGCACTTATTTTTAAACATGTCAGTATTATATTATTTAAGAAATATGTATGTATGCAGGTGTTTGCTTATGTGCATGTGCAAACATACCATACCATGCTTGTGGAGGTCAGACAATTTCTGATTTAGTCTTTAACTTATACCTTGCTTGTGATTAGGTTTCCTATTTTCTTCTGTGTATACCAGGCTAGCTGTACCATAAATTTCTAGATATTCTCTTGTCTCTGTCTTCCATTTTAGATTAGGAGCACTAGAATTTTAGATATTATCACACTTGTCTTTTCATCGGCTTTGGAAAATCTAAACCCAGCTCAACACACTTGTGAAGCTGTAGTTTGCCCACTGAAGCATCTTCCCAATTGAATGTTGTGTCTCCAGGATCTTTGCCATATCTTTCTGTATTATACATACCATAATTCCTCAAGTAGAATTAAGTTGTGAAAACTATACCTTTCTTTCTAAACTCTTATTTTCCAAGTATTATATACTCTTTTTACTTCTATCAACTATTATTAGTTAATAATAAATATCTTTTAGGTAATCTCATTTTGTACCTTAAACTCTCCAACGACAACTTCCATTTCTCTTTTCTTCTACTAATTTCGTGTCCTGATAAAGCTTTAGCAACGCCGGAATCACAGACACACTGGGGCTCTTGGTTATCAATTGTATCTGACACACTCACCCATTGTCTCATTATCCTGTATCATTTGTAAAAAAAAAAAGAAAGAAAAAAAGTTTTACACACTTTTGCACCTATTTTCTATTTTTGACATGCCCTTTTACTAAAACATACTTAAATTCAGCTATAACATTATTTCAAATGGGAAGCTATATAGCTAAATGTAGGAAATGCTTAAGATGTAATAAGTTCTGAAATTAATGTCCTTAAAAATAACCTCCAGGACAATGACATGACCTAGTGTCATGTGAAAGGTGCTTTCTCTTGGGTTGAAAACACAGCCCTGTATAGTCAGCTCTATATTGTGATATAAGTATTTTACCAATTCACTGGATTTATGTTATTACTCAAGAATATCCACACGAAATTGTGGAAGAGGACACCATTTGTGTAAGAGTGACTTGTGGCTTGCAAGTCCTGTCATGTTCTTTTTTTTTTAAAAAAAAAAAAAAAAGAAAAAAAAGAAAAAAAACAACACTTTTATTTATTTATTTATTTATTTATTTATTTATTTATTTGCCTTGGTGTTTGCCTGGAACTGGAACTACAGACAGTTGTTAGCCGCCATGTGGGTGCTGGGAACCGAACCCGGGTCCTCTGGAAGAGCAGACAGTGCTCTTATCCGCTGAGCCATCTCTCCAGCCCCATCCTGTCATGTTCTAAAAAAACATTGCCTAAATAAGATGGAATGTTATGACATCAGTTAATGTATTGTCATGGCCCGTAATGAGTGCGTTAAATTGAGATAGCTGAATGTTGTTTAAAATGTGTCTATGTATACATATTTTATGTATTTTTGCTATTTTAATTAATGTCTTCTACAGTATTTCTCAAATAAACTTCTATTTAAGTTAATACAAGGTTAATGTTAAGTTTAAATATCAATACCAATGGAACAAATTCATGCTTTCAAATAAAATGTATTTGAAGAATTAAAGAAATATAACCTCCAGAAGTCTTTAATGTGACTTTCTAAAAAAATTCAATATTTTCCTATTCCATAATTTTGAAATTTTGTAAATGACTATATTAAACCTATTTTTAAAAATGTCTGTCAGTGGGATTTAATTCTTATCCACAGCTCTTCTGTTATTTCAGAAAAAAACTGATTCATAGATATATTAAAGTACCTTATACAAAAATTCATTCACAAGCATGTGTACATGAATGTATACCTCTGATTATCTTTCATTTTGTGGAAGATTCAAATGTAATGCTGTCTAACTTAGTACTTTACATCAGCAACAAATTTTTTTCTCTTTAACTTAATCTATGTTAGATTGTTAGAACAAGTCCATATTCTACATTCTCAAAACTACTATGCTTATGTACTCACTCGTTTTAGTAGACTGTCAACAAATTTATTAGATAACTTATCAATTCTTACTTCAGATTTCAAGAGTTCCTCAAAAGAAAAATCTTTACCTCACTCAGAATGATACTCTCCAAACCCATCAATTTGCCTGCAAATTTTAGGATGTCATCTTTTTACAGGCCCAGAAAGATAGACATGGTATGTACTCATAAGTGGATTTTAGACATAAAGCAAAGAATATCCAGACTACCTAAAAGATATTTATTATTAATATGTAGGTAGCACAAGTAACTTAAGAGAGACATTGAGAGATTCTTCTGGGAAGGAGAAATAGAGAAGATTTCCTGAGTACATTGGGATCATAATGGGGAGCAAGCAAATGGAAGTGGAAACAAATCATGAAAGGAGATGATTGAGTGAGAAAAGCTGAAGAGAGGGAGAACAAAGAAATGGATCTCTTGATAGAGGGGGTTACTTTGGGGTTAGGAAGAAACCAGGTTCTAAGGAAATCTCCAAGAACCCACAAGATATCCTTGACTAGGGCTCCAAGCAGTAGTGGTGAGGATACCTAAACAGGACTTCTCATATATCACACGAATGACCATCTTAAGTGTCATTATAGAACCTTCATCCAGCAATGCATAGAGGCAGACACAGAGACATAGCTAAACACCATGATGAGCTCCTGATCTGATCCAGCTAAAGAGACAGAGAAAAGAGGGTATATGAGCAAAAAGATCAAGACCATGAGGAGAAGACCCACAGAGAGGGCTGGCAGGTGCTATTGGGAGCTCACTGACTCTGAAATAATAGCTGAGAAACCTTCATGGAAACAAACTAAACTTTCCAAAAGTAGGTAAGTGTCAAATGGCATGGGCAGTTTGTGGTAGAGCCTCTTGCAGTAGGATCAGAGTATGTTCCTGGTGCATGAACTGACATCTAAGAGTTTATTCTTTACAGAGGAACAATTAAACCAGCCTTAATACTGTAATGAGGGGCTTTGACCTACCTCAAATGGATATGCCAGACTGAACTGATCCACATTGAGATTCCTTGCCCTTGTTGGGAAATGGATGCGGGAGAAAGGGTTAGGGGGAGGCTGAAGGAGGACTGGAAGGTGGGAAGGGACGGGGAGCAATAGTAGATATGAAAAAACTTATTAAATAAAAAGAAATAGCTTTAATAATTTTCTCTAGATTTTCTGTTTTATTCTATTTTATACCCATTCCTGCTAATAATAAATTCCATCACTCCAAAAATTTAACAAGTATTACTCATACTGAAAAACTCGAAGGAAAATATCTCAACCATGCTGAGGGCCATGGGAGTATACAGCAGATGATAGCCAGTATTTTACAGGTTGACCTACTACATGAATGACTCTTTGTTGAGAGAACACACTAGTCAAAGCCCATGGAGAAGTCTCATTATACAGCATTCATGATATGGCCCCATTAGGCAAAGACTGTGGGAATATCCATGGACTGACCCTACTAGGCAAAGTTAGTAGGAAGTCTCGCTGTGGATACAGGTTGTTTTCTGTCTGTAACTTTCTAATGTGCCACCACCTCACCTCCCTAGACGAATAGCTATGGGATTCTTTCCATAACCTCTTGGTACTGGGTCTTACACATCTGGGGCACTATTATTAGTGACTTGTCAGAAAGATGACCTTTTCTTTTATATATATATATATATAGTGTATTATATATATTTTATATATATTTCATAATTTTAGATCATGCACCCATCAAACTCAGTTATTAGTCCTCTCAAATTCATTTATGATCTCCCCATTTACAAAAACACTCATTCATGCTGCTCATTTACTTACTGGAGCATAATAAAACTCCACGGTCAGACCCTTGAAAAAAAACTAGTCTTTCTTCACTGACACCCCTGCCAGAGGCCATCAATGTGGAATTGAGGCACTCTGTCATTTAGCTATGTTCTAGCCTTAAACTCTTGTATACAAGAACATCTTTTTTATTTATTTGTTTTTAAGCTCACTAATGAGTGAATATATCCCCTGCTTACATTTCTGAGTTTGTGATACTCCACTCAGGAGGATATTCTCCAAATACATCCATTTGCCTCCAAATTTTAGGATATCAATTTTTCTTACTGCTGAGAAGTACTCCATTGTCTAGATGTACCACAGTTTGTTAATTCGTTCTTCAGTTGAGGGGCATCTAGATTGTTTCCAGGTTCTTGCTGTTGTGAATAATGCTACTACGAACATAGTTGAGTGTTGAGTTAATTCTTTTGGGGTACAAATGTGCATCTTTAGAGTATATACCTAAAAGTGGTAATGCTGGATCCTTGGAGAGATTGATTCTTAGTTTTTTGAGAGACCACCATACTGCATTTTTGTTGTAAGATGGTTTCTCGGGTCCATTTGGGCCCGGAGGTTCGTACCTGGTCCGCAGCGGCTTTTATCCCCAAAAGAAATGGATCAGACACTTATTTATTTGCCTTGGTGTTTTGCCTGGAACTGGAACTACAGACAGTTGTTAGTTGCCATGTGGGTGCTGGGAATCGAACCCGGGTCCTCTGGAAGAGCAGATGGTGCTCTTAACCACTGAGCCATCTCTCCAGCCCCCGGATCAGACACTTATATTAACTTTATACTGTTTGGACCATGTCTCAAGCACATTACTAGCTAGCTCTTTTATCTTAAATCAACCTATTTATTGTAATCTACTAATCTACCTGCCACGTGTCCCAAAACGTGGCTCACCTGTATTTCTTACATGTCTGTTCTTTTCCGGCGTAGGATGGTGGCTGACTAACTCAACCCTCCTTCTACCTGTCTGTCCTCTGATTCTCCACCCACTTCTAAGGTTCTCTACATAGGCCAAACCAGTTACTTTATTTACATCATACAGAGAACATTTCCACCATACATTTCAGAGTGGCTGAACACTGGAGGAGTGTTCCCCTTTTATTTATTTCATGTAGTTTTATGAATAAAATATACTTTCAAGTAACAGCCAGGCCTTTAGCTAATATCTCAGCAAATTCAAAATAAGGGTTGTTGCCTTGTAGATAAAATGCTCAAAGACAAGCTCCCAAAAGTTTTGAAAGATGCGGCACATCACAACTTCAGTGCTAGTTTTTTCCTTACAAAAGAGGTCTAATAAATAACATTTAAACATATCTCACAGTCTTAATAATTGACTTTTTGCACATATTTAATGTCATATTTGTGTTATAAAATTGAAGGTCCAATTCCTGTCTATGCAGGGTAAAAGTATATACCTTAAGTATTTGGGCAAGTCCTAAGTCACTATGTATTTCTGCTACATGCTTTTCTGTCTGCTTCATAGACCATACATCAGGGAACCTGCCTGACACTGAAGTCTTGTCATGGCTTTTTCATATCTGAGAGAAAAAATTTGTGATATTTTTCTGTGTTTATCATATGGTTGTATCTCTATTGTTTATTTAAGAAATGTAAAACACTATTAAATATCAGATCATATAGTGGCTAAAGTTTTTTGTGAAAGAACAGAAAGAAGAGACATAAAAGAGAATAGAGAGGAGACATAGGAGACAAAGAAATATATGAAGTGAAGATAAAATAAAAAATAAAGTTACCTTAAGAACACAAGAATTGTCCCTTTTTACATAGTTCTATTTTCTGTGTGACTCTGAGGCATCCTTTCCTCTACCCTGGGCAGAGTGAGAGCTTGTCCCTCAGTCTGCATTACAACTGGCTGCTTATCTTATTTTTCTATTTATTCTTTCTTCACTTGGTTCACAGGAATTCAGACTCCATTTTCCCTCTGTTTGTTGAAAAAAAAACTTCTGATTCTCCGATGATTGTTTTTCCTGTATTTTCAATGAAAATAATCAAACATTAAATAGTTCTTAGTTCCTCTCTGTCTCCCCACATACACACACACACACACACACACACACACACACACACACACACACAACCCTCTTCCTATGTCTTCTAAGTCAGCACATGTCTACTAGACATAAAGTAGTCTGGTAAAGAAGTACATTAATTCTGTTACACTCAAAGCTAGGTCATGAATAAGCTACATGTGACTAGTTCAGAAACACCTAACATGAACCAGCAGTGGGTATCTACTGCTAATCCAAGTAACAATTACACAAGATATGAGAAATGCTAACCTATCATACTCCAATTTTAGATTAGATAATAAATAAGATTAAATTCTGTATGTGATATCACAAATGCAAACTCCATGCGAATGTCACACAAGGCAACATAGGAGCATCTGTCTGCAAATGTACCTTACTTTGAGCAACTCTTAGAATCTGAGATGTGTTTATGCAAACATAGCAGATGGTTATGCTAATGAAGAACATGCAGCAAATCTCTCGATAGTAAATTTAATTAATTATGAACTTATGAAATTAAATAATTTCAAGATAAGAACAGTCTGAGAAGTCTCGAACATTCAAGGAAAATCCAAGAAGCTTTATGTTAATGAGCATTACAAAGAACCTGCATGCTTTCTTAAGATATTTGCTGATTGTCACTATAATTAAGTTTAAAATACTACCATAACTTACTGACCTAAATCACACTAAAATCCCAGAGTCAGAGAAAGAGATGCACAAGACATTTTTCTCAATAAAACAAAATCTATTCACTTTTTTATCTTTAGGATATATTTGGAGTATCAGATAGCTATCAAACCATGGAACAAAAATGACTTGGTTCAAATTTCCTGTTGAACTCAGTTATAGGCAGGTATAAAAAATGGCAGTTACTGATTAGTTCTTCTGTCTAGGTTTCCATAGTTACAGAGAGAATTTTTCCAATCCTTGTTTTGTTTCTGAGAAAAAAATAATCTTGTTGTACCTCATTGCTTGAAACGAAATAAAAATTTTAAAGATGGTAAATAAAAGATTCAGCTCAGGTGACTTCTGCCCCATCTATGCTGCTGACATAATGACACAGTCATATATATCCCTTAATTTCCTTGGAGCTCTTTTCTCACATATTTAAATTAAGCATCATAGCTAGAAAATTGTTTAATCAAATAAAAATTTAAAGGTATTATTTATGTAGTTAACAAACATAAAACTGTAAAATTATTTACATATATTTTATAAATTTTCTTATCTGTTTGTTCACATGACATTCAATTTGAATCACCATGTGAAGAGACTAAACATTTCTTCCCTTCCAATAAATAGTCCAGCCATTATATTAGGTTACCCTTAGATGATAATAAAATAATCTGTGCCTTCGAAAGTAAAAACCACTAGTTAATATGATATACTCTGGCATTATGCTCTATTTTAAATATTAATAATTTTTGTAGGAAAATTTATATTTAGAAGACCTATGAAGTAACAGTACAAGAATTCTTTAAGTATTTTAAAAACAAATATGAGTAATTTTCTACTTTCATAGTTTAGAAAACTAGAAAATAATTTATCTTATGCCATATAAATATGATACTAGTGTATGGTTTTCATCGTTGCTTCATTGTCTCCTAGATAAAATTCTTAAATAGATACAGTTTTTACCCAGTATATATTTTTGCTGTTTCTAATAGAATTACTTGAGCACATTAAAAAGTGTTGTAGGAAATCATATTCGAGAGTTATAGAAAGGTAGAAACTCATAATCAAAGGCAAATATGAGTCAGTTTGCACAGTTATGAAAAGAAACAAACATTATTATTTAGTGTAAATGTATTTAAATACAGAAGAGAACTATTCCGTGTTTCCTTCCAAACTCTTTTTAAGAAGAAAGGATGTAATATAAAAAGCTCAGTGTGAGTAAATTGTCTTTTTAGTACCAATGCATAAAATAACTTTTAAGCTTTAACTTTTAAACTTTCTAGGATTTCAGTATTTTCTCTGGACTCTAATACAAATACATATTCTTTCTGAGAAAGTACACTACTGACTTTAACTGTTTTAGCACCTAGATTCATAGTCTGATACCTATAAGCCCCCTGAAATACTGATAATACATTTGTCCTGTTAAGATTAGCTTGAGAATTATTGTTCTAATACATAATGACCAATTTAGTAAATCTTAAATGAATGGGTCAGTCTCTTAATTATTAAAAAAGTTTTAATGTTCTTAAATCCTAAAGTTATATAGATTTTTTTGTTTCAGTATATTCCATGAAACATAAAAGATGTACTTATGTCCTGACGGTTTCTCAGAAAACTAGGAATCAATTTCCCCAAACATTCAGCAATACCACTACTGGGCATTTACCCTAAAGATGCACATTCACACTCCAAAGGCATTAGCTCAACTATGTTCATAGTGCCATTATTTGTAATAGCAAGAACCTGGAAACAACCTAGATGCCCCTCAACTGAAGAATGAATTAACAAAATGTGGTACATCTAATGGAGTACTATTCAGCAGTAAGAAAAAAATGATATCCTAAAATTTGCAGGCAAATGGATGAATTTGGAGAATATTTTCCTGAGTGAGGTTTCACAAATGCAGAAAGATAAACAGGGGATGTACTCACTCATTAGTGAACTTTAAACATAAAGCAAAGAATGCCCAAGCTGCAAGCCATAACCACTGTACTGCTTGGGATCTAAAATATCTTAGACCAGCAACTTGGAATCCATTCCCTCCAGAGGAACTCCTGATACACTCTTATGTTGGGATGAGGAAAGCAGATATGTCTGGACTGGATACTGAACTAAGCCACCTTGATCCCTTGGGACCTTTGGACCTCCTGCCCTTGCTGGGGGGGAGATAAAGTGATGGGGAGAAGAGTGAGTGACAGAGAGGGGCAGAAGCGGGAAGAGAGTCTGAACAAGGGGATACATGCTTAAAAATTATGACTTTATTCATAAAAATAAATAAATATATGGCCCAAAACTTAGAAATTATTCTTTTTCTAAGGTCACACAAATATATACACTCTTTGAAAAAAGAGTTGTATGTGAAACAAATTTAAATATTACATTCTTTGGCTAAGATTAAAACACAGATGAGGGCCTATGCTGGAGAGAATGTGGAACAAGGGGAATACTCCTCCATTGTTGGTGGGATTGTAAATTATTTCAACCTCTCTGGAATGCAATATGGAGGTTTCTCAAAAACTGGGAATTCATCTCCCCAATAATCCAGCAATATCACTATTGGGCGTATACCCTAAAGATACACATTCGAACCCCAAAAGCATTAGCTCAACTATGTTCATAGCATTATTCATAATAGCAAGAACCTGGAAACAACAGTTGTCCCTCAACTGAAGAATTAATTAACAAACAGTAGTACATCTACACAAAGGAGTGCTACTCAGCAGTAAGAAAAAAAATGATATCCTAAAATTTATAGGCAAATGGATGGGTTTGGAGAATATCCTCCTTAGCAAGGTATCAGAAACACAGAGGGATAAGCAGAGGTCATCACTCATTAGTGGATTAAAAAAAAAAGATGTCATTATATATAAGAGCTGAAACCTAGACCATAGTTAGATGACACAGTGCCTCACTTCTGCATTGATGGCCTCTGGCAGGGAGTGGGTGAGGAAAGACTTCTTTTCTTTATGTGGCTAGCACAGGTAGTTTAATTATGCTCCAGTATGTAAATGAGCAGCATGAATGTTCTTAGTTGTAAATGGGCAGAGCATAAGAACGGGTATGAAACTGAGAGGACTAATAACTGAGTTTGATGGGATGCTCAGATTTTCACATGGGTAAATCAAGATCAGCTTGAGTGTGCTCTTACCTAAACAGATATTGTGGAAGAATTCATTGCCAAGGCCATTCAACTTGTTTGCAAAATATATTACCTTACAGTTCAGTGATTAAAGATGCTGGGTTCTGTGGACTATCAGCTCCACCATATTTTGGAAGCTGATGTGTTTCCCAGAGTTTGTCTACATCGCCTTGTTTTTTGGCTATGCAAATATGGCTACTTCACTTTATCAAGGTTGTTTAGTAGATTTAAGGTCTTTAACCTACTTGTGATTAAATCTTTAAGTGATTTAAGGTCTTAATCACACTTGTAAAAACATTTCACCTTTTAAATATTCTTTCAGAAAAAAGCCATAAGTCTTACTAATGCTATACTGAATGGTACAATATAAGTCATGCACATCAGGGAATATTATTCATGGAAACTGCTTTTGGGACTCTCACTGCACCAAGAAATGTGTGTACTTTGTGTGATTGGGATCACACACATCTAACTGGCCCCCTTCGGGTTACTACGCTGGCCTTGTCCATTGTTAACCTCATAAAGTTAGTCAACCACTTAGCTTCAATCAGTACCACATTCATTATGTAAACTGTGGATAATAGGTTTTATATCACAGAGAAGACTACACATGATCACACTTCAAATACACTCAGTCCCACATGCTAGTTAGAGTTAACCTTAACAAATTTTAATAGTTTGCTATAATTGCTATATTTATGTAAAAAAATCATTTATCTTTTTTTCTCTAAGAAATGAAATGCTGACACACTAGGGATAAAACAAAACAAATCAGATGAAAACCAGATGTTTCACTCTTTTGATTTTTCTTAAAGTCCTAATACTTACTTCAAAATGTTTAAAAAAGACTATGGCTATGCCTTACTATACAGAAATGATTTTATGTAATTTTATAAGTACTTTCTAATACTCCTTCAAACTTTAGGTACATTAGAATTAGTAACAAAATAAAATAATTATGTCTGTGAATCTATTTATTTTCCTGTTTTTTTTTTTTCTTCAAAAGCTGTTGAGATTTTTATACTGTTCTCTCTTTTTCTCTGAACTAAATTTCTTTCTTTCTACTGGCTTCAGATTTCATCACTGTAGAATAAACAGTTAAATATTTATAAAGCTTAAGTTGCAGTCTTGCCTTCAAAATACTATAAAATTAAAAATGTAACTCAAAATCGAGTGATAACAGTAAGAACACATATGTTAACTTGTTGAATTCTGGAAAGATTTAATATATTTTTTCAAGCTGTTGATGTTCAAGTCCTGTTCTGGGTTTATGATATTTCCTCTCCTTTCACTTCTCAACTCTGTTTTGAAAATGACACCAAGAAAATAATTAAAGGCAGAAATCTCAGATATTTTCACATTTACTTGAGAGTAAATTTCATCAAGTTGACATCCCTCTTTCCACTGCTCATTCATAGGAAGGTAAAGGTTAGGGTAAGAGTTGGTATCTATTTAGGCAGTCTCATATTTGAACCTTTTCATTTTCAGGATGGGTGCAGGAATTCAGCTCAAAGCTTTCTGTGCATCAGGCAAGATCTCTATTGACCTACATCCTCAGCCCTCTATCTGATCAGCTCTCGAGAAATTTTATAATTGCTCTACTTTTGCTCCTTCAGCTCAAGTATGTTAGTTGTAGATAAAGGGAAATGTTTTGAAATATGATTAGTCCTATAATTATGCCATGTGATTAAAGTTTTTTAATCTTAGTTTTGTGTATCAAATCTACACACAATTAAAGAACACATTTGTTGCTGATAGGCTGCAGTCTGTTTCACTAATGTCAACACACACATGCACACACAGAAACACATGCATATCTGCACAGATAAGTGTATAACCAGCAGGATATTAGTGTTTCGATAAATAGAAAATACAGATAAGATGTATATTGGTATCCAGCAGTCAGTTTGAGAAATAGTTGAAGATATACTTTAGTGTTTATTCAATTGCCGTGGAGAAGCCAACACACTGGCTGGCATTGCATGGAAGTCATGAAAAGGCAGTGCTATTACAAAACACAAGAACATTGACAACTGGTTATTTCAAGATTATATTAATATCTATACTTAAAAGTCTATTTTTTGGTTTGCATGAAAATATTTTCTGGCAAAGGGATTAGTTGGAAAGTAAAGTAGTTTTGTTTTTGTTTTGTGTGTGTATTTATGCGCACGTGCACGCTCACACGAGAGCACGCTTAACAAATTGTTCTTCTCTTTTCTGTGATTTTGGACTTAGGATTGCATTACTTGAGACCTAAACAGTGTGGGCAAAGAAACAAGTCTACATTCATAATTTCTGCTTGTTGTAAAATCACCCAAATAATCTATGTTAACTTGCAGACTTTCATAAGCTGACATTCTTTATTTGGGTTTTGTTTAGTTTTATTTTGATTTTATAGTGACATGAACTCTTTTTGCTATTTAAGAATTATTTTTTGGAATTTTATCCACTGTCTCCTCTCTCCCCTTCTCCTGCTCTCCCCTACCTTCCCCCACCCCACCTCCATCTGCTCTTAAAAGGGCTTAAGGCTTCCCTTGAGTAGTGAACACAAGCTACCTACCAAGTTGAGACAGGACTCAGCTCCCTCCTTCCTAGATGAAGGGTAAGCAAGTCATCCCTCCATAGGGAGTGGGCTCTAAAAAGCCAGCAAATAAATGGAGGAAAATTCCTTGTCCCATAGCCAGGAGGATCACTAACAGATCCATCTGCTCATCTGTAATCCTCATTCAGAGGATCTAGTTCTGTCCCAAGCAGACTCTACAGCTGTCAGTCTAAAGTTCTCGAGCTGGAGCCAAGTGTCTGTGGTTTTCCCTGTTGTGCTCTTGAGGCCCCCCTTGCATCTTTGGTCCACAAGCTGACTTTCAAAATTGTACAAATTGAATTAAACTTCAGTTTTTCCTCATAAAGTCTACTCAGTGGTAACTATCAACACATTGCAAACATTTTAGGATCCCTTTGTTGTTCTTTGTGGTAATTATCAGGAATATTTTATTACATGTACAAAAGCTATCTGTGCTTATCAGATCCTATGAAGATTTTGTGTTTGTGTGTATGTCTGTATGTCTGTATGTCTATATATGTTCATGTACATGCATTCTTGTATTACTCACATTCAATAGCGAGCATATGAAAGTTAGAGGAAAACTTTGGAGAGTCATTTCTTGCATTCCATTTTACAGCCCCTAGAAATTAAACATAGTTCATGGTGCTAGGTGGGAAATACATATCCAGCTGAGTTATCTCATGGATGACATTTTTGCTTTGTAAGCACTTAAATAAATGTTACTTAATGATTGTGTTCAGAATAATTACAAAGAAAAATCAATCATTGTTAACTGTTAAATTTGGTGGGGTTTATTTCCTAATATTGCTCTGCCTGGTGGCATATTTCTTATTTCTCTTGTTAAGAATAATTTGCCTTAGTCACTTCAGCCATTATTAACTTACGTAAATAAAATTTATATTATATTTCTTAGAGAAATAAGCATTTTTCGTGTCCCTATATTCCAGTTTGAGGAATGTTTCTTTACAGAATTTTGTGGTACATCAAATTTGAGATGAAAATCAGAATATCAAGAACCCATATTTTTTCATAGTATGTGTAGTGAGGCAGATGAAGGTGAAAATATTTGCAAAAATCTAGCACTAATAAGATATGAAAAGTTCCTTTTTATGACAGTCAAGGGGAAACAAGGTAAGAGGTATAAATATAGTGCACTTGATTTCTATGAATATTTAAGTAAAATTTCAATGAATATTTAATTAAAAGTTAATTTTATTATAAAGATTCAAGTAGTTTTGTCTTATGTTAATAATATACTATGAATGATTATAAAATTTGATTGTAGACCTTAAACTTTTCATCATTATCTTTCTATAGAATCTTGCTTTTCAAATTTTATAATTGTGATACATTTAGCTCTCACTACATCTCATTTTAAAATCTCTGATGAATTATGTTGACCCAGAAAATAACTTTAGAAATCTAATTTTGAAGTCAGGTATAATATCCACACAGCTATTTTTAAATATATACATATTGTGATTATATTTTGGAAAAAAGTTATATAATTAGCAAGGGATGCTGAGATCAAGAGTATTAATTTCAATAAGAAAGGAAAAATTCTAAGAAGGATGAACAGGCCAGGTGGTCCTGAAAGATGGCTAGTGTCCTTGTTTGATCTCCACATGCCTTTCTTCCACTGTAGGTTTAAAGGTTTATCCCAGAATCTTAACATCAAAGAGCTAGGAGCCAGTTTTCCTATCCCTTTTGCCCACCTTGAGGGACAAGCAGCAAAACAACACGACTGTCCTTTGAACATGAGGAATAAGTGGAGAAACTCTTGAAACTACAACAGTATAGGCATATGAGATATTGATCATAAGAAGGATGAATCATAGTTAAGGTTACTATTGTAGTGATAAAACACATGCCCCAAAGCATTATAGGTAGGAAAGCTTTGTTCATATTGCAGTTCCATATCATAGTCCATTATCAAAGAAAATTAGGCCAGAAACCTAAGGCATGAATCTGTTGGCAGAATGTGAATCAGCAGCCATGGAGGAACGCTGACTACTGACTTGTTCTTCATGGTTTGCTCAGGCTGCTTTTTGATATGTCCAGGAATATTTTCCCAAGGATGGCCCTAATTAAGAAAATGCCCTATAGGCTTCACCACAGGCTAATTCTAAAATGTTATTTTCTTAATTGTGTATTTCTTTATCTCAAATAGCTCTAGCTTATTTCAAGTTGACAAAACAAAATGAATCAAACAACTAAAACACAAGTGGGACAACCAACCACTTGTCAACTTGATATAGCAATACATGATTATTACAGTATAAAACCTTTCCTTTATTATCTCTAGGATCCCATATTAATATCAGTATCTCATAAAAATGAATTTTAACTTGTAAAAGTCTCACTGTCCAAAAATTTGAATACATTAAAAGTATCTTTAAAACATCCAAAGTCTTTTTCAAAGATCAAATTTTCTTTAAAGTATCCAAGGTCCCTTAACTATAGGCTTATAAAATCAAAACTAAGCTAAATACTCTCTTACTCTAAGAGGGCACACTTATAATAAAACAAAAGTACAACAAGATAAAAAAAAAACTGTTACATGACTTACAAGATCCCTTTATGATCCTCTGGAATCCAAAGGCCCTAGGCTTGTTCTCTGATCCCAGCCTCCGTCGCACACATAGCATATCTCTAAGACTCAGGCCAGTTGTCTTCCCTCTGCTGCTGCCCTTATAGCCCATCCCTTGGTATCTCCAGAATGTTGAAGTCTCTGCTGACGTTGTATTGCATTTGCACCAATATCCTCTCCAGAACTTTCTTCAGGGACTTTGATATTCCCACATGGTCCCAAGACTCAGCTTCTACCCATGACTCCTTCAATCCTAAAACTTCTATAGCACCTGAGATTACACCTTCACCAGTGGCCTCTCCTGTCCTCCCATCACAGATTTCATGCCTGCTACACAGTGTCAAGCCTCGTTCCTGGGTTACTCTTATTCATTACCCATTTCCACTGCCAACATGAGATGTAGCCTCATTCTCCTCTGCGTCACCAATTTCTCAGCTTCAGCTAACAGTTTAACTCTTCTGTTGGTCACAAAATATTCTTCACTCGCACCTGATCAGAAGAACCAAAGTTCATGATTCAAAACATGTTCCAAACATCCTTCATAGTGGCTTTACTTATCTCTGATAGTTCACAAGCCAGGTGTCCATCATCTGTATTCCTTTCAATACTCTTTAACTTTCTTGCTTCCACAGAACAGCCCAAATGAGCACTGAATATTAATGGATTTTCTAGACCATTGTCTTAATTTCCTTCCAAAGACATCATGGTCAAATCTGCCAGAGCTATGATCAACTCTCTATTAAGAAATTCCATCTTAGTTCATTATTTTTCTTTGATGTAAGAAAATAACCTGGACAAAAGCAATGTGAGGAGAAAAGGGCTTATGTCTTTTTGCTGTTCTCATAGAGGTATCAAAGGGAGTCAGAACAGGATCCTAAGACAGGAACCTGAATGTCAGAACTAAAGCAGAGACCAGAAAAAAGTGCTGCTTACCAGCATGCTCTTTGTGACTTGCTCAATTTGCTTTTGTTTCTGTAGCCCACAACCAAATGCTCAAGGGTACCATCACTCACAATGGACTTATTCTCAGAAGTCAGTCACTTATTTAGAAATGCCTCACAGGTTTACCTATAGAGCAGTTTAATACAGGCATTTTTCTCAGCTGTGGTTCCCACTTTTCAAATAACTGTACCTTGCATCCAAATTATGATAAACATGGGAAGAATGTAATCTTATAGGGAAGAAAATCACAGGGAAGTATTGCAATGCAATATTCACGTTGAGGTCTCTTTAGACAAAAGAACACTAGCATACTCTGTAGTAAAATTGCTTAATGGACTTTTAAGATAACAATTTAAGAGCTAACCTTCCTTGCCTTGGACATTCTATGTCATAAAGCATTTACATAAACATGTATGTGTGTATGTAATATGAAATTGTAATCTTGAGGTATACAGTCTTTTATTTTTGGATCCAAAGTAACACAGTGTATCATTTGCTCAAATCAGGAAATATAGAAGTTGAAGACAACTTTTTAAAGTCTACCACAAAGCTCCCAAGTGACCATTTATACACATTGGATGATAAAGAATAATAAATAAATATTTTTCATGTAGGCCAGTTGGGAGCTGTTGGAGCCAGTGACCTAATCGCTTGCCTCATCAAAAGTCTGTTTAATATATTTTGTTTCATCTCAATGCCCTATTTTATAAGCTATAAAGAGAAATGCTTTTTTTTTTTTTAACAAACAGATGCACAAAAACAGAGACAAAGGCATGGGGACAAAGATTCACAGCACAGCCTGCAAGACCTCCACAGACACATGCGTCTGACAGACAGAGGACAAAAGACAAGGGGAGCGTGAAGCAGAGAACTCAAATTTGTATTGTTCTTGGTTAAGTGACTCCAAGTGGACATGTTTTTATTTCTTTCATCGATGTGACACTCATGCATCATTGTTAGCTCAGAGCTAATCACTAATACATTTTCAGCCACATAAGGAGGTAGCAGGAGTCTTAGAAGACTTCTGGAAAAAACTTGCTTTGTTCTCATTTGCAGAGAATATACTCTACACTTAGATTATTCTGAAAAGAAATTGATGAGAAATGCCAGATTCATGGGAAGGTAAAACAATTTCTAGGGAGATTATTTTCAGATTTACCTAGTCATATTGTCTTGTTGACCTAATCATAGGCCTTATTTTATATTATCATCATGTAATGCTTGTCATCCCCACAAGCATAGTCCTAATCAAGCTTCATTCTCTCTAATTGCATTGTTGAGCACAGCTGTTTTTTGTTTATGCATGAGTATTTGTTAGAAAGCAACTATGCAAATCACATTCCATATTCTTCAATTACTATAAGGTAGGGTGCTTCATTCTCCTATGAGTGCATTTTTTTTCTCTTGCACTCAGAAGAACTTCACCATTGTCCTTGAGCTTCCTCTAGTTACTTATAGACAGCCTGTAAAGCCAAATTGACGGAGTTCCCTCACCTATTTCCTTGTATATATAAACATATATATATATGTATATATATATATATATATTCTAACCTTCCCTGAGGCCATTTGCAATTAACACTGTGTTTTACAATAAATGGAAGGAAACAAAAAAATATTCAAGTGAGAGTCTCTGATGCTCTCAACCCTACCATGAAGGAATATATATATATATATATACATATATATGTATATATGTATATATATATATGTATATGTGTATGTGTGTGCATAGATATATATTTATGTATGTATATATACATGTGTATATATATACACATATAAGTCTAAATTGTTTAATTTACAATAAAGTATAATTTTACTGAATATTCATGGCTTGTTAATTGGAAAGATATATTGAAAGCTCAATTGACATAGGAAAATATCAGTCACTTTGGCAACGTTCTGTAATTTCAGCACTAGAGATGACGAGGCAGTAGAATTGTGAGTTTGAGTCTGGCATGAGCTATATAGGAAAAAATTTCATTTTTAAAACAAAATGAGTAAAAGATATGCAGCAACCACAGACATTATGAACAAACACTAGAGGACAGGCTTCCACAGATACTTTCTTATACACTTTTTGCAATTGTTATAAGAAAGGTTTAAGAAGTCTTGAGTTAATGAGACTGTCTTTGGAATGCCAATCACCAAGTGCTAATGTAATATATAAAACAATTAAAACTTGGTAATCCGTTGATTGACATAATTCTATAGAACATAGAAAAATACCTGTTACTAAAACTGAGATGACAGTTTTCATCTTTATAGAGAATATCATAATCACTTACCAGTCAACTCATCTTTATTTTTTAAGAGTATTATCACATTTTTTGTAATTACAATATATAATCAGGGAACTCCATTATTTAAGGTGTAAAATTGGTAACTTTCCTCCTTGAAGAAGTGGGTTACCTCATGCCATTGTTAAAAGTTTCTTAGGGAACTATTAAGTCACATTTTTTCACGACAATTTTCCCTTTTTCTTAGAACATAGTTACTAACAGAAAGCACCCTCTCTCTTCTGAAACTGAATTCTCTAGATTTGATCACTCAGTATTCCAACACAACAGGGCTAGTGATGGTGCACAACTCCCATGAATAGAGTGGAGGTGTGCTCCTAACACTGAGCTTCATATTAAGACCTTGTAAATATAACAAAATTGTTTTTCATTTTTGCTATCTTAAAATCCTTAATGTTTGAATAAAGAGCCTCATATAATCATTTTATAGAAGATCCTATAAATTATCTTGCTAAACAGAAGTACATAACTGAGCTTATACCTTGGCCAGCTCAGTTCTCTGCTCAAGAACACAAGACAATTGCCTTCAGAATAACATGCAGACCTATAGTCACCTAAAATTATCTGATCCGCCCCCCTGTTATTCATCTCTTCCTTTATCTTATAATATCTTATGGTCTCTAAATTGCTATTTCCAGTTAGATTTTTAGCTGCCTTACTACTGTATTTAATGGATTTCAAACTCTTGAAGAAAGAAATAATACCATCCACTTAAGTTTCTGAAACTCCACTAGTAATATGATTTTATTGGTTAGTTGACTATAATCCAATCATCTAATAGACTGAATATGTTATAAGTTACTTCTATTCTTATCTTTTGAACTTCACCATGTAGGAAAACTAAAACTTTATTTTAAATGGTGTTTCTTTATCTCATCATTTTCAGAGAAAATAAATATGATTATCTTAACTACTACTCTTCCTATTAAAAGACCTTGGATGGGTGTTATAGTCAGCAAGTCTGTAAACATTCACAATATAATTGACAAAATACTGTTACTAATTCATTTTTAAATTGCATTACTAGAAACTTCTTGTTCACTTATATATATATATATACATATACATATAAAACGCTTGTGATTTTTTCTTCAAATGAAAGACAAGACAAAGAATTAACCCATGCTAAAGTATGAACTTATAAATAAGAACTCATTAACACATAAAACAGAAGATAATTTTATACAAATCAAAGTATTTTATAATACATTTTAAGCCTGCTATTAATTTAAACCATATTTACTTAACAGTCTTCAGCCTCTAGCGCTGTTAAATCTTCTTTATTGACTTATCTGGGTGTACTTCTTTGCCACACTTTATTCTGTAATTATTTATGTAAAACAAGTGATAGGTTAATGAGGTAAATATGTTGGTAAAACTTGAGTTTGAGGGGCCGCTTAGTAATGTAATTTCATTATTCAAATAAATCCCTCAAGTGAACCATAAAAGAAAGTATCTCTTTTGAATGTAATACCAATGGAGTACATGCCATTTTCAGCTTGACTGAACCAGAGGCAACTTACAAAACCAACCTCATCACAGAAGACCCTCAGCAAGTGTCAAGATAACGGTGACCATTGTTTGACAAGGCAGAAAGCTGAAGGGGTTTGTTCATTTCTACAGAACACACTTTCAACCTTAGAACTGCTTTCTTTCTCTACTCAGCTGTGTTCTCACACCTCTATGAAGCCTCTTGTGTGCTTTCTTCGAAATTAAACAAATGAAATCTTTAAAACAACTCTTAGCAATTAGCTCTGCATAACCTTATGTTCCCTTAGGCATCTTTGATCACATAGCTTCTTCATTCCTGTCTTTTCTCCCACAGATGTGTCCTATACCAACACCTCACCAGACAAACTGCAAATTGCCACAAACATATGCAAACATTAAGAAGTTGAAATCACATTTTGAATGTCTGAAACTGGCTGTTATTTCTATATGTAATTAACTGTACATAATAAGTTCAGGTGCCTCATTTATCCAACAGGTTATCAAATGTGTACAAGTATCCAGATGCATACTGTTCTGCAATGCTCATCCTCCAAGCATTATCATACACAAATGATATAGAAGAAAATGGGCTTATGAAGGGAAAACCAGTGAACACAGGCTTGCTGCTTTATCCTTGCTTCCTTATTACTCTGAAAATTTAAGAAAATTAGAAAGAATTTCAAAGCCCAATTTGCTGCTTTCCCTGTGTTCTCTGAGGAATTCTCAGGAGAAATCAATGAGTAGTTCTGGCTTCTCTCTCCTGTGTTCAGCTTAGACATCTTATGGGTTCCCATGTGGTGATATATTGTGTCTAATATAGTTCTCAGAATGAGAGGACAGAGACACCCACAGAGTTAGCCATAGAGGTAAGGAAGTAGTGACTCACACCTTTAATCCCAGCACTGCAGAAACAGAGATCTGTGAGGTCCAGGCCAAATGGAACCAGATAAAGGTGGCACACACCTTTAATCTCATGATTTGGAATTCCATGTCTATGCTTCTAGCCCTACAGCCAGAGGAGAACAGGAAGTTAGATATGAGATCTGATCCAGAAGATAAGGTGGGAAGAGGCAGGAGTTCAGCCTTTCACCAGGGTTCGGGTTAGGGTTAGGGTTTCTCTTTAGGCTGACAACTCAGAGGCATTCAGTCTTCTGAGGATTCTTTAGGAGTGAAGAAGCTGAGGTCTGTTCCTCTTAATCTTTCACCTCTTCCCTATTGTCAGGCTTGGGTTTTTGTTATAAGCACAAGTAGAATTCTTGCATTATCACTTCATATACTTGTAGCTTCTCTCTGGGAAAGGAAATCTATCCACTTTCTGTGAAAGAATTTTTTACTGTTAGGTGGCAGGATTTACAAAATATATTTCAGTTCATTCTCCATCTAAGTAATGTTCTTTTTACCACATACAATGTTCTTTCAAAGTGTCCCAGTGCCCTCTCTTCTTTTGAGGGTCGAGAGCAACTAGGGGAGGTGGACTATAAAAGATAAGACTCATTGTTGATATTCCTGCCTCCTTGTGACATTTTCTACATGCATGTGATACACCGTACTTTGTGCTTTAGATTATTTTATCAATGATGAGTAAGACATCCACTATAAAAGTCAAGGTCATTTTTGTGCACTGACACATGGGATGGAGAAAAGAAACAAACATGATATTAAATTCAAGAAAGTTAAATACAAGTATAATTCAAACAGGTTGAATACAATTAAAATTTAAGAGACGTAAAATGCAATGTTTATTTACAAGCTGTTGAATAACTCTGGAGATCCAGCAGATATAATAGAATATACAAGTTGAGTGAAGGAAAGCTATATTTGCCCATCAAAAAGTAAAAAGCTATTAATAGAGAGTCACTGAGAGAAGCCCTACCCCCTCAAAAAAAATTAGCCCAAGTAAAGAATTTGACAATTACACAGAGAGAACACCCTGGTAGATTCTTAACTCTACTGACAATCAGATTTCTCCCTGGAGATTCCAACAGTGAGTCACATCTCAGCTTATTCATTTGGGATGCCTGAGATGAATGGATGAAGTCTAACTTGTAGGCTGAAACACATCTACTGTGTACATCTTTCATAGTCACAGCTGGCCCCTCTATATTTTCTGAAATGTCTTCCTACCTCACCCTCCACATTTTCTCTTTCCTCTGTTTCTAAGCCAATCATTTTCCAACTCTGCTTTTGTGCAAATATTAAATGTAAGAAGATATTAAGCCTTCTTTATTTCTGGCTACAGTCTGAGTTTTGAACTAAGCTTCACATCCTTAGATTAAAATGGGTTTTTGACATGACAAGAAAAGTTTCCAATTTTCCATATAAAGTAGAAGAGCTACTACCATTTCTCCCCAGGGCTTTGAGGTAAATGATCATTTTTATAATTTTCCCAAATCTGTGACCATAAAATTCATCTGCCTACTTATGCAGCCAAAATATTTGTGCATTTTTGACTTATCTAATTCACTGTAACCAGCCTTTTAATAACTCAAGTAATTTCTGTTACAATACTTTGCTATTGCTACTTTTTAAAAAAAATACCTCAGATAGATTTAAAAAAATCTCTCTCCCTTCTTCCCTCCTTCCCTCTCCCCCCTCTCTCATTGTTTGCCTTGCTACAATCTCAGCATAGATTTCAAGGAAGCTCATAGTGACCTTTGAAAGTGACAAATCACATTATTATAGGTATTTTCTTGAAATTTTTAAAACCTTTCCCCCATTCGATAACTCAATTCATGATATTTTAATGTGGTCAAATGCCCCTGTGTCACATAGTGCCAAGCTGAGCTCTTTGACCTGATTGCTGTTCTCTGTATAGCTCTTTCTTTTTGTATTTTACATGACTTCTGACTGTTTCTTTTTGTGTTCTCTTTTCTTCACTTGAATGCTGCCATCCCTGTAGAGGTTGTTCTTTGACCTTTTCCTTCTGATAGTATCTCATGTACCTCCTGAAAGGTCTTCTTATGATCTTGTGGCATTTACTACTTTTTTCAATTTTCTTGTCTATAAATGCTTTTGTGTTCTTCTCATTAAGCTCTAAGTTCACACAGTAAATGGTAAGAACCTATTGTGGAACATGACACATGCCTGGGTTCTAGGACATGAAAAAAATTAAGGTGTTTGCTCCCTGCTACCTAGCTCTGACAGTGGGTAAGTATACTGTGTAGGCTGCTGGAGCAGAGTAGAGCACGGTGATCAACAATCTCACTCAACTGTAGACAATACATGCAACAAGACCAACCAACCAGGCAAGCTGAACCTGCTTGTTCAGTAGTAGCAAGTCAGTTGTCTAGGAACCAAATGATTCTTATTTGATGGGTTCCTGATTCACAGGAGAAAATTTGCTTTATGTAAACCTGAATGAAAGTGTGTGATTTCAGTGGTGAAGCTTTTGTGGTCACTTTGCCAAATAGATGGCATACATTCAACAAATTTACATTTTAATATATGTTGGTGCCCATAGTCAATTTTAATCACAGAATTGTCTTTCTTAAGTGGTCAACAGTGACCTATAACTGAGCAAAAAACTAAGAAATGAAGGTTTAATCCCAGCATTAAACATTTTTTATCTCCACTATAGCAAGGTTCAGGGAATATCATGAAAAGGGGTCAGATAGATGGAATATAAGAGCTGGAGCTGGAGGAAGTAGGGGAGCAGTGTGATTTTTTTTCTTTTTAATTTCTGAGCATGCCATGCCGGTTGTATTCATGTTCAACAGTTGTCATTGCTTAGACAATAATATCAATACATTGCTACTGCATTGTTAACACTCTATTGAAATGGGAGGCTTATGAGATTCACTCCACACTGAGAATTTATGTATAGATAATGATCGATCAGAGCAGGAGAAGCCTTTTTCCCAGGGACATAACCATTAGTGATGTGATTATGAAACTCTCAGCAAATCCTCACACATATTTTGCAAAATAAAACCCCAATAAAAGTCACTGACTGACAATATAAAGAAATAAAGATTAAAAGATGAATAGAAAGGATGCTCATTAGAGAATGGAAGGTATTACTGAATGTGGGAGAGGATAAAGGGGTTACATGTAATAAAAATTCATTCCGTCTATGCAAAAAAGACACAATATGGGAGAGTCTCTATTAAACAAGGTGGTTTGATTAACACATATTTTAATTGTGCTTAAGAGCATCTGCAGGAGAACTCAGGAAGCAGGCACTGAGACGGGTGTCCAGGAGTCCAAAACAGACAAGGGCCCTGCAGCCAACAGAAGGGTAAAACCAGCAGATGCACTTTAGTGTTGTTCATAATTTATGAGGACACAAAATTGGAGACTTTCAGGCCCTTAATGAGGTTCCAAACACTCAGCAAGATCCCAGATGTCATAAGGCAAAAAGTCTGTTCCCAGTAGAGTAAAATGTCACATGTTAAACTCTGCAGAACTAGATCAGTCATCTTAAAAGGCAGATGAGGTAAAAGCAGTAAGAACTTAAGACAGCAGAGAACAGAGTGTGTCATTTATCTGCAAAAGACTTCAGGAGAAAATATCAACAGCCTCCCAAAAGAAGGCTGGGATTCCTACGCTTAGCTCTAGCTGCTGGCAGAACAGAGAACTCAAGATTTTTTACCTCACAATAGAGAAAATAAGCATGTAGTAGGAATTATAAACTTCTTGCTGCTCTGGAATAATCCACACTATACATTGAAAAGATATGTCACTGAAATTGATTTATTAAAGTACCAGTTGGCCAATAGTCAGGCAAGAAATTAAGCAGGACAATCAAACTTAAGAATGAGAAGAGAGGATATTCTCAAAATCCATCTATTTGCCTGCAAATTTTAGGATATCATTTTTTCTTACTGCTGAGTAGTACTCCATTGTGTAGATGTACCACAGTTTGTTAATCCATTCTTCAGTTGAGGGGCATCTAGGTTGTTTCCAGGTTCTTGATATTACGAATAATGCTGCTATGAACATAGTTGAGCAAATGCCTTTGGAGTGCAAATGTGTGACTTTAGGGTATACACCCAGAAGTGGTATTGCTGGATTCTTGGGGAGATTTATTCCCAGTTTTTAGTGGAATCTAAACAAAAAAAACAAAAAGCAAAGTATATCCAAGCTGCAAACCACAACCACTGAACAGCTTAGGATCTGATACACTTTGGACTGGCACCTTGGATCCCACTCCCTCTAGAGGAACACCTGACTCAGTCTTGATGTTGGGGGGAGGAAACTGGATCTGCTAGGAGTAAATGCTGAACTAAGCTATATTGGGATATTGGGAGATTGGGACGTTGGGACCTCCTGCCCTTGCTGGGGAGGAATGGAGAGATGTGGAGAAGAGAGGGTGACTGGAGGGCGTGGGAGGGAGAAGGGACCTTGAACAAGGATATACACGGATAGAAATTGTGACTTTCTTCATAATAATAAAAAAAAGACACAAAAGAGAAAAAAAATAAGAAGAGAGAGGCCAGCAATCTTCCCAAGAAGAAAGAGGCTAGAGGACTGGTAAAACCACAGACTACAGAACAACACATGGATTAATAGAAATGGGTTATTGTAAATATAGGAGCTAGTTAGTAATAAGTTTGAGCTATCAGCCAAGCATTTTGTAGTTAATGTAAGCTCTTGTGTTTTTACTTGGGATCATGTAGTCAGGACAGAAAAATTTCATCTCTGCTCCCATCTTAGACCAACGATCTGAATATATGTTAGTGAGTTCAGAGATTAGGATACTCGCCTTGGTAGTATATGCTTGGTTCAAGTGTCAATCAATTCATAAGACACAAAAGTTTGTTTTCTTGAACTGTGTTTACTTAATGTAAGAAGTTACACAAGGTATGAAGCTGCAACAACATAGATACAGATTCAACATTTGTAATCTTTAAATTCTCCTATTCTCCAGATGATTAGAATGATGGCGATAGTGTGCTTGAATTTATGAAAGACAATTAGCACTAACAGGCATTTTACTTCTCCTTCTAATCAATGCTCTCAGGAACACATACCTAATCTCCAGGCTTGCTGTGTGTGGTAAATATCAATCAGTTAATAATTATTAATACTAGAACTTAAGAGGAAGCTTTGACTCCAAAATACAATTGTTGGTCTGCTTCTTCTTTATTTGAACTAAAATTAAAAAGATAATTTGACCAAATTATTCGAACTGGTATTATAAGGATTATTAGACCAAGTTATTTGAACCAGAATTATAAAGATTATTTGACCAAAAACAAGGTATCAGATTATTCAAAAGTATAAATAAGAAAAAAGTTAAAGTCAAATTTGAACATAGAATTCTTTTGTGGAAAAAATGGGGAAAAGTGAAATTTTAATAATAGTATACTATATATACAAATATATATACGTTACAAAAAGGTTTTAGAACATTAAATATTTTGAAGTAATAAAAAGACATTTCTCAATAGTTAGTAAAACATAATCTTAATTTTCTCCTTGAAGTTTGTAATCTAATCATTCATTGTTTTATATTTTTCTATAAATCGGATACTTCTTTATTCCCTTGACCAAGCCATACTATTACCAAAATACACATGATTGTCATCCATGGATGAATTAGAAAAATATTTATATAGAAACTTTTCAGTAACCTAGTTTCATTCCATATGACATCATATAATATTTTATCTTAGTGTTCATAAGCACACTAATCCATGACAAATTAATAGAGGAGGTAGAAAGCAAAGAAACTGCTAGACTATGAGGTGTGAGACAAGCTATAGATCTCAAAATCAATTCCAAAGAGGCACATTACTTTGGTTGATAATTTGGGGAACTGTGGTTAGTTTTTTTTCTAATTAGGACAAAATTTCTTGTTTGACAAAGAATTGCACTGATTATTTCTCAGGATCATAAGCTACCGCATGACAGCACAGACAGAAACACTTTTACATTTTTGCTGAGGAAACTCTCCCAGGTTTTATAATATACTCTCTTATTCACAAAAAAGCTGATTTGTTACATCTTATTATTAGGGTTTGTTTCATTTCTGCTATGATTATTTTACATTATTATTTATTTACCTTATCCAAACTTGCAATATCTTGGCACATTTTATTATTTAGAAAGATTATTATCATCAGCCAAACCATAAATTGCATCCCAGCACTAAAAATCAACCGACACTATGAAAGTATGCTTTTTTTATTCCTCTAAAGAGAATAATATGTCATATATAATGAAGCATAATTCCCATTTGGGTCATAGTTTCAGATGTAAAGAGATGTGAAGAGACAAGAAGCGAAAGTAACAACAGGAAGTCCTTGTGAATCTTTTCATCTTCTAGCCTGTCAAAAAAAAAAAAAATGGAAGTTTGTTCAGAACACAGTGTCTGTAATTACAGTGCTAGGTGCCAAAAAGAGCTGCTGTGACTGTTAAAAAGATAATTGCAACTACTTTACAATTCAAATTTGTGCTCTGTTACCTTGTGAAACCCAAATGAATGCTGATCTGGCCTTATATTTCCAAAAGCTACTCTTGTTTTTTAGGACTTCTAGAATTTTTTTTTTTATTGTGGAAGGTGATAAATACTTACACACATTGAAAATGATTAGATATAAAATAGGTACTTCACCCAGAACCCAGAACACTATGAAGAAGTTTAGAAAGCATAAAACTCATCTATCTAAAGCACTTAACATTTTCACATACAGTAGAAATAACAACATACACAAATTTGAACTCATGGTTCAATAAGGATCTGAATTCAAAGCAGGTGGCACTCTTCAGCAGGATCTCATTAACAGAGGTATCTAGAAGGGGAGCTAGGGAAATAGAAAGGGGTAGTATAGAGTATAGTTTCCTGGATGTTGCTACTCCTTGCCCTTGAAAGCAGGTTTTACTGTTCAATCATTGTAGTGTCTGCAGAGGCAGGATTCCTCTGCAATTTTTTTTTTTTTTTTTTAGAGAGCAAGAAATAACAGAAATGTAGAATTCCTGAGCTTTCCCAGGTCAGGGTTCTAGAAATGTGACTATGGAAGATCATGTTTCAAATGTAAGGTGCCCATTTTTATCCCTTGGAAGCAGATGACTCTGTGTTTTATCCACTGGGGCTATGTGACATGATGATGGTGGAGCATTCTTTCCTATGCACTGGAAGACATATCTCTTTTCAGCAACTTCTTATCTCAGGATGTTCTATTTTCAAGATGTTCTATAATTATCTTTGACAGATACTTGTAAGTTATGAAAATTGGGTCATCCAAAAAACTCTCTAAGTTTAAATAGACAAGATGATGAAATAGTTATCAGAACCTGGGTAAAGAGGGCCAGCTGATTGTGAGCAAAGAGATACACAAACTTTGCTGTGAATAGCAGAGAAAGTCAAGATAGCAACCTCCAAGTTTCTCTCTCTCTCTCTCTATCTATCTGTGTGTGTGTGTGTGTGTGTGTGTGTGTATGTTTGTGTGTTACTGTCTGTGTGCTTGTACACACGTTTAATGATTGAGTCTGTTCCTTGGGGCTTGACAATGCTAGACAAAAACTCCTACTCCATCTTTGATTTTTGATGTTCTATATGTTTCCATTTTGTGCAAAACCAAAACCCACTGGGACACAATACAACAAGTACACCGACAGATGTGATCATTAGATCATCTCGCACAGTCCAAAGCATTAAGAATGAACCTTCAAAGAGATAAGATAAAATACTGAGCAAAATGTAGCTAATTTGGGAACAATAGTCTTTAAAAGTAGTATGTAATTCCTTGTAGTATCAAACTTCCCTAACACTTATACGGAATTCTGAAAAACTGCTTTGGAGCCTTTATATCAGAAATATTTATAAATATCAATATATCTAACACTGTAAGTAACTTGAAAATTGGTATTATTATTAAATAATAACTCAGACAATTCGAATATATTGTTTTGACCCATGAGAAAAAGTAATGGTAGGGTTATTTTGTTTTATTTTTTTACTATCTTAAATTTAATGACGAGAAACTTCAATGAGGGAAATAGTAATAACTTTATTCAAGATGACACTATTAGTGCAAGGATCTATCCTCAAAACCAGCATCTTTTTGCTGGATCAGAATTTTTATTAGCATTATCATTGTGCTGGATACTATAAGCAGAAAGTAAACATTGCAGAAATGAATATCATTTGGTTTCAAGCATTGTCTGGAAAATAAATTGAAATGATAGATATGTGTCAGAATGAAGTAAATGGAATTTTCTAAATTGAACATATATATACTGTATATATCATATGATGGGAACATTTAGAGATAATGTCAATAAAATTGTGTTTTGCCACAAGATAATGATCTCCTGTTGTTGCATAAGCATGAATACACAGCCCAGTTGTTTATTTTTCAGACCAGAAAAAAATCAATCCCAGAATTATATTCTATAACAGTGAATTTAGTTCTATTACATAAAATGATGCATGTTGATTTAATAATTTTACTTGATGGATGTTCAGGAAGAAAATGACAGATATTCTTTGCACCAAAGCAAGCTAGAGGCATTCTGATGTCTGTGAAAAAAATGCCTTCTGTATGTTTCATCTAATCAGAAACAGCCATGCATAAAAGCGATGAGTTTGCACTCCAGTTCTAATCTGTGCTTGTGGAGAGGAGATGATTTATGACCTACTAAGGATGCTGTAGTTTCTTACCTTAATCATAAATTGTGGTCAACTATGCAGCTATCATGTATAAGAGGACAAGATGTATATGTAGTGCTTAGAAATGTGAACTGACAATAACCAACTTCAGGAAGGCATACTACACAGGGTGATAATCACAACTTGACCTGCATTTAACTTCTGAGAGAATTGTGCAGTTATTTACTTGTGTCTAAAACAGGAAAACATATCTTAGAAAACATCTAATGCAGTTTATTCCCAGAAGACTCAATAATATATATATATACATATATATATACACATATGAATATTTGTGTGTATGTGAGTTTGTGTATTGATAGACAGATAGAGATAGATGATAGATAGATAGATAGATAGATAATTCACTTACAACATAACTCTTGCCTGCATCCAAGACTCAGGAAACATGGCAGAATAGGGGTTGGGAAGATAGTAAGAGGCATTTGACTAATAGTTATTGTAAAACTGCATCTTTTAAAAATGTTCTCCATTATTGGTAGGAGTGTAGTCTTGTTCAGCCACTCTGGAATACAATATGACAGTTTCTCAGAAAACTGGCATTCAATCTCTCCAAGGATCCAACAATACCACTATTGGGCATAAACCCTGGACATGCACATTCACACTCCAGATGCATTGGCTCAACTATGTTTATAGCAGCATTATTTGTAATGGCAAGAACCTGTAATCAACCTAGATGCCCCTCAGCTGAAGAACGGATTAACAAACTATGGTACATCTACACAATGGAGTACTACTCAGCAATAAGAAAAAATGATGTCCTGGAATTTGCAGACAAATGGATGGATTTGGAGAATGTCATCCTGAGCAAGTTGTCACAAACCCAGATAGATGAGCAGGGAATGTACTCGCTCATTAGTGGACTCTAAACCAAACAGCAAAAAGCAAAACATGTCCAAGCTGCAAACCACAAACACTGAACCTCTTGGGATCTGAAACACTTTGGACTGGCCCCTTGGAGCCCATTCCCTCCAGAGGAACACCTGACCCATTCTTGATGTTGGGGTGGGGAAGGCAGATCTGCCTGGAGTGGATGCTGAACTAAGCCACCTTGGGACCTTGGAACCTCCTGCCCTTGCTGGGGAGGAAATAGACGGGGAGAAGAGAGAGTGGCTGGGATGGACAGGAGGTGAAAGAGAGTGTAAACAAGGAGATATATGGATAAAAAATATGACTTTATTCATAATTTAAAAAGAGATGAAAAATGTCAGAGAAGCTACACCAATAAAGTCTCAGCAACATTGCTGTCTCAAAAAGAGCTGAACATGGATGGCACTAACAGACATGCTAACACAAAACAGAAAAATTTCATGGGCCCCAACCCTGGACAAAGAATAAGAGTCAATTAAGGGATTATGTGAGGAAGAAAAAATCTTCAGGAAGATAATTGGTTATAAAATATATGCTACTGTAAAATAATATTCATAAAATCATATATTTGTGTTCTTAAACATATTTATTGAGAGATTAATCAATAGTGTATAATATGATTTTATTCTTTATATTGGACATGTGATTGTCATTAATCCTTTAAAATACATAGGTATGCTGAGTTATTTTATTAATAGATTCAAGTCAGCAGTTACCATGTAAACAGAATACTAATGTTTGGACCTGAAGTCAAAACTCACTCGAAAGCCATGCTAGGGCATGCGACACAGAAAGACAGGCTACTTGACAATGTTGACATCTACACTGAGTGCTTACAGCAGCTGGCATTTTTCAAGCTTTCTCCATAAGTCTGAAGTATACATTTATTACTTTTTAACACAATTAAGAGATAATTGGTATGCAGCAAAAGCAGAGCATCTAAGAGTAAATCAATGAAAATAACTATGACTGCAGACTGAAAGTTCTAATGGTTCAGGTACTACTGAATCTGGACTTAGAAATAGGCTGTACAGTGAGTCTGATTCTGAGCTTGACAGCAATAACTTTCTTGTTCCTACTAAACTTGGTAAACATTAATGGGGGTAAATACTGAAATAAAGAATTTTTAATTCCATAACCTAGTCCTCTGATAAATGTCCCAGATTCTTTTTAGTACATCTTTGTTTACCAAATATTGTATTAATAGTACAAAACTTTTTTATATATAAACTTTTTTATATTTAAATTAAGCTTTAAGCTGACATAAAAATAAATCTATATATTCTTTTAATGAGATATGATGTTTTCATATAGGTGTAAATTTCATATTGTTTTCATTATATTAAATATATCTATTTGATTCATATTTCATCTAGCTTTTTGAAATATATGATGTGTTATTATATAAGTCATATAATCTTAATTGTGTAAAGAACAACATAAATACTTGCTCCAGTTGGCCTATAACTTCTTATTCATCACTTTACCTTTACCCATCTTTCTTTCTAGTCTTTTCATATTTTTTTATTGTCTATTCTATACACATTGAGGAAGGTGGCATTTTCACTCATGTGTACATATCACACGCACAAAATTTGAAAGTAAAAAATGAGATGTTGAATCTGGTTCAAGCAATTTTGACCAAATTCAATAATTTCACTTAGCCCTTAGATGGTCATCTCTAAAACAAAGACAACAATGTCAAATGACTATAAAAGGAGACAAAATAGCTAGTTAATGCATTTTTGTGATTCAGAAAATTAAAATATTAGAAGGACAAGAGAAGGGATTATCAGACTCGTTCAGCAGAGATGTTACTATTACTACCTTGAATTTTTTTTTTAAATTTAAACACTGATTACAAAGTTGTGATGAGATTATCATGTTCTGACTAGGACTTGTTTTATTTTTCTTCTAGACCAGTGATTCTCAACCTTCCCAATGGTACCATCTTTTGAATATAGTTCCTCACATGGTAACCAGCACCCATAAAATTAATTTTGTCACTACTTCATAATTATAATTTTGCTACTGTTATGAATTTTAATGTAAATATCTGTGTTTTCCAATGCCTTATATGACCCCTATTGAACAGTCATGACCCACAGGTTAAGAATTGCTTTTCTAGACTAAGAAACCAAAGAGTGGAACTTAATAGACAAGGAAAGTTAAATGCTATAAAGAAATAAATGGACAGTAGCTAATGTAGTAGGAATAGTTCGGGGGAAATGTATAGCCAGATGAAAAGAAATGGGTCATACTAGGTCATTTTAATAACCTCAAAAATGCCTCTGTCTAACCCTGGATAATAGAACAAATAGGTTGATGCCAATAAGACAGATATGGGGTCAATGTGTAATATTCTGTGTCATCAGTGGGTTGAACACATTTCCTCAGGAGGTGATGACATCTTTGACAATGCAGTGTTGGCAACCACTTATTAAAACATTACCCAAGGAACTCAAGCAGGGAGGCACTGGCGCTATTTGTCTTTTAAGTTCTCTCTCAGCCGTGAAATCTCTTTTTCTATAGTAAACTACATTACTATATAACTGCTTGAGATTGCCTATAAGTGTCTCATAAAGAAATAGATGAGGGAAGTGCTTCCATTTATCCCTGAGCTTTTACAAGCATATAATTTTATTGTTAAGCAAATACCAGAGAATATCTCAAATAAACATACAATATCAGACACTTAAAATCAATTTTTTTCTTCAGTTACACTAAGAACCTCTGGAGAAATTCTGATTTCATATTCAGTATTGATAAGCCCTTGCTACCTGAGACAGATATCCTCTATGCAGCTGTCTGGAGATGGGAAAATTTATCGTAGCACACTTGTTTCTCCTTCCCTCCCCATATGTGGCTTTATTACAAATATGAGCTAGACTTCCACCATCTAGACAGAATAATTGCAATAAGTATCAATATATTTCCCAAATATGGCATATATATATATATATATATATATATATATATATATATATATGCTTCATTCAATTGTTACTTGACACCACATGACATTTTTGCAATAGAAGCTGGGAAAAATCTATACAGCTTTGTTCATAGGAAGTTTCTGTTGTTTCCTATATATCATCATGAGTTTTCTAAAAACAAACACACATACACACACAAACACACACACACACACACACACAGAAAGAGAGAGAGAGAGAGAGAGAGAGAGAGAGAGAATGAGAGAGAGAATAAGAGAGAGAGAGAGAGAGCACTCAGATGAGTTATTAATTACCTATTTCTTTTTTTTTTTTAAAAAAAAAAAACTTTATTTTTTTTATTTGCCTTGGTGTTTGCCTGGAACTGAAACCACAGACAGTTGTGAGCTGCCATGTGGGTGCTGGGAATTGAACCCCGGTCCTCTGGAAGAGCAGTCACTGCTCTTAGCCACTGAGCCATCTCTCCAGCCCTAATTACCTATTTCAACAAGGTCACTTTTCTTCCCATGCTGGTAACTGTGGCATGTATCAGTAATGGTACATTTTACACTTTCATTTCAGTCTCTTAGTGTCTAAAAAGCAAACAGCAAAAAATACCTTGATTTACCTTTTCTTGGGAATTTCTCAAGATAAAAGTTTCTGCTGCACACAATTTTTTAGAGAAAAAATATTGATATTTTTCTATTTTTCATCTGTCAAAATCCATAAATCCCACCAGACCTATATCTAAGGGTCTATATCTATATCAAAGTCTTTTAATATTGTTTTCTTTCTAATTTTAACAAAATCATTTTTAAAATATATTTTTATAATAATAAATGAAAATTCAGTGGCTAGTGTATAAATAACACTGAGAACTCAGAGCTGATACAAGGTAGGCAATGGCTTTGCCCGTTTCTCAAGGTAAGAATTGAGATAAGAGATCAACCAGCACCACATAAATTGCTGTGCTCTCCCCAGGGTCATTGGCTTCCTTGCAGTAGCTCTTCTCTCTGTGTTCCTTCTTCCTGTGTACTATTTGTCCCCCATGCTGTATCACACCTCCTTTCAACATTTCAAGGTCTTCTGACAAGAGGTAAAGTCCATGGAAGCCAGAAAATCGAACTTGAAACCTTTGCTGATGTATATAGTCTTTGAGGTCCCTATAAGTAAAAAGCCTTGAATACCTTGGTGAAGAATTCACTGAAAAGCAGTTTTCCTGGATCTTTTACAAGGCAGAAAAGCAAAGCATATTTTTTTTTCTTTTTATAAAATAGTTGAAAATTAAATTTAAATCAGAAAAGTGTTCTGTCTATTAAAGACAGCACATTATACTGAAAGTGTTTAGAAGCCACTTGCTAATAAGATAGTAAAAATCAATGAATCAGTAGGACATTATTCTAGTACTTCTTATTATATTAATGGTGCATTGACATGGTTTTAAATTTTGAACATTAAAAGTTAATAAGCAAAGGAAAGCTAGTCTCTTATTTATTTCTATCTATTTTTGTAGATCATCACTATATATTATATTGGAGCTTTTGATTTTGATAAAATGTAGCCCAATTTATATATAGAAAATTCAAGGCTCTTTTGAAAAATCTAAAAAATCATAGATAAAGTGCTGTCACCAGAATGCTTCATACCATAAAGAGAAAATAACTAGATATATAGTTAATTAATTTATCTGCTGGAATTTAAAGGACCATTTCAATACAGTTTTCGTTTTGGTTATTTACAAAATTTAACATAATTTAGGTATAGAATACTGATATTCTTTTTGGAATTATTGTGTATATTCAGTTCATCTCAATCCTCTCTGAATGGGCATTTCTCAAAAGCCGCCCTCTCTGTTACCTGTCAGCACTCTCTCTTTTCACTCCTGACTTACCTAATTTGTCATTAGTGAAATTACCTTTCTGTATTTATGTTTCCCATTCCTATGCATTCAATCAATTGATTAAAATTTGTTGATTACTAGAAAACATGTCAGAGAAATCAATGAAACAAATAAGGCCACTTCAGTCCCTGATGTGTATTAGTGATGGTATGATGGACAAAATTATCTAAATAAGTGTGAAAATGCTCAGAAGAATGAAGGGTCATGAAATCATTGTATAAAGGCAGAGTTTTGATTATGGCATTCATTTAGGATAACACATAAAAGATAGGAATGTGTGAACTATTTGAGGATGTAGTCTCAGTTCTTGGCTTAAAGAAGTCTAGTTAACACTGACTTCTCAAATGGTCCTTTCTCTATGGCCTTGAACCAGTAGGACCATAAGAATGCTTCTTCTTCCCACAAATTCAGCAAGTAAAGGCAAGACTAACAAAGAGGCCAGAAGGATGGTTTCCTTAGATTTATGAAAAAAAAAAAAAAAAACTGACTACAAAGTGATAAATTGTATCATGATACAGAGATGTCATGGCCTGCCATATCATAAGGAAGCATGTAAAAGAAAGTAGTTTTCAATTTACATTTTCAAACAATAGAATTAAATATTAAAACTAAAATTTAATTAATAAAGACTTTTGCTCCTTTTTTGAATTAGAATTCTTACAATTATTATTTTGTATATAAGTATGTGTGTATGCATATGTGTATCTATACATATGTGTGTTTAAGTCTCCCAGAACAATTGAGTCTTTTGATTTACTCAACAGAGTTTTAATAAATTTCATACTCAAAGAGGAAAACATAAAATCAAACAAGCAAACAAAAAACAGTCGGACTCATCTCAGAAAAAAATTACACATAAAATTTAAATGTTGTACTTCAGATATCCAAGAATTTGGACATGAATAAAAAAAATTTTAAAAAAAGCAAATGAAGAAATTTTTTTCTTCCCAATCATTCTTCTGATTATCAATACTTCATGGATAAATAAAAACTTCATGGATATATTTTTTTTTTTACTGTTGTTCTTTTGCTAGGAAAGTAATGAGATAATTAAGAGCTAGAGTGCACCCATGTAAGCCAAACCATGGGGAAACAATCACAGATAGGGTGTTGTCACTGTAATAATTTTGAAGAAAATTAAACAGCAGCAACAGTAACAAACTTCGACCATCTAATCCCAACAAAATGATTAAGTAAAAATGAATTTTAAAGCCTAGGCAAAAAAGAGAGAA
Organism: Sigmodon hispidus; assembly: GCA_004025045.1. Taxonomy (NCBI): domain Eukaryota; kingdom Metazoa; phylum Chordata; class Mammalia; order Rodentia; family Cricetidae; genus Sigmodon; species Sigmodon hispidus. The sequence continues at coordinate 126,297 of PVIH01002386.1, read as the reverse complement.
AGAAAGAAAAATACCCAAATATATTTATTGACCGTGTTTTGAATTGTAGGTTACAAATAGTGAGTAGTGTTTATATCTAAAGGCTGTTGAAAATTTTGAGTCATTCAAATCATGGCCATTTTACCAACTGTTTGTACCACCTTTGTGTCATTGCATATTTTGATCATTCCTATGATATTTTACAATTTCTTTTTTTTTACAATTTCATAATAATTAGATTTGATTTGATATTCTGGTATGAGTATCTCTGATATTTTTTCTAACTGCATGTAAATCAAATAGCATACTTAATGGCTAAACCAATTTTTATTTCCTTGCTTTCTCTCCTTGGAATTCCCTATTTTCTTAAACCAAAACATATTGAAATTATGCCAATTAATAACTTCAGTGGTTGTTAGTGTTCAGGTGAAAACTGAAATTAAAAGGGGGAAATGAGTAAATCTACAAGCATAGAAACAGAACTCAGGAGTCAGATAGATGGGCCTTTTACAACAAATAGACAACATGTAGAATCAATAAGTAGACAATGTAATTATAAGAAAAAAACGATTCCAAACAGAAATGAAAAGTATAGCTTGAGAAAATGCACAAATGAAAAGGAGAAGAGCAGAGGGGAGAGGTAAGGGAGTGGAGGAGAGAAGAGGGGAAGGGAAAGGATCAAAAGAGAGGGGAGAGGAGCGATAAAAGGACAGAGAGATGAAAGAGAGAGAAAGGGAGGAAGGAAGGAAAAATATAAAAAAACACAGAGAGGCAGAGAAAAATCTTCATTGCTAATATAAAGAACTTTTAGTGAGTCAGATACATTGTTTTAAAATGCAAATATTCTTTAAAAGAAAATCTATGTCAAATCTTCTGAGGCTGAGAGAGATGTGGAATTTAAAAAAAGAAAAATCTGAAGCCAGTAAAAAGTTGTCTTCTGAGGCTCATGGAGGGAGGCAAGTTCTAATGTGGAAGCTGCAGAAAGATGTCTGGATGATCAGGCTGAGATTACTGATGATGGTGGCTACAATCTAAATTAAACTAAATATAAAATTAAAATTAAATTTTAATTTAAAGTCAATGACCATTTATCATGTTGAAAAATTCTGGAACCCAAATTCTCTAATTGGCCCTTGCTCTATACAATGGCTTAACAAAGGCCGGATGATAAACTATTAGATTATAACAAGCTTTCATCCCCTATTGAGACATTATTCCTGGGTAAAAATTCAAAACACTACATCTCATTAATGATTCAACTGGCCACTTCAGTAGCTCTGATGGAGATATTCAGTGAGAATAATGTTGCTGTCATGACTACTAATCCAGCACTTATTCTGGCCCATGAATCAAGTAAGAGTTTTCATTTCTAAGTTTAAAAGCAACATTTTTGTAAAACTAGATAGTAATTATTCTTTTGGATTGGCAAAAAGTAAATTAAAACTTTAAGGAGAGAAATGGCCATCTGAGATATCCTTAAGAGTATTCAGGGTATGCTAAAGGAGGCCAAAGTAGCAACACTAACAGAGATGGAAGCACTTGATTTTAATCTTCAAATTGTATGAAGTGATAGAAGTAACTGCAGATAAGGCAGCAATTTCAAGACAGAAGTGGAGCCTGGAAGCATGAAGGAAGTGCCATAATCTCATTGTGAAACAGCAGTGGATATCGCCAAGGCTACTTTTCTGTCAACTTGATATAAAATGAATTCTTCTAAGAGGATGAATCTCAACTGAGAAAATGCCTCTTTAAAGTCTGACTGTGGGCTGGTAAGCCTTAAGATACTTCCTTTATTAATCAGTGAATGGTGTGGGAGTTCCCTTCTCATTGTGGATGGGGACACTACTGGGCCAGTGGTACCATGTTTTATACAAAATCAGGATGAAAAAGCCCTGAGAAGCAAGCCAGTAAACATTTTTTCTCCATGACTTTGGAAATAGTTCCTGCATCCAAGTTTCTTTCTGTTTTGGATTTCTACTTTGACTTCCATGAATGGACTAAGGGTATCCAAGCAAAGTAAATCCTTTCCTGCCCAAGTTTCCATTGGTCTCATCTTTTGACACAGCATTAAAACACTAGCTAAAACACACAAGAAGTTTTCTATGTAATTTAAAACAAATGTATTTGTTGGTCGATATCTATACACTGTGTGAAATAAATCATTGTGACTGGTTTAACAAAAAGCTGAATATCCAATAGCCAGGCAGGAGATGTTAGGCAGAACTTATGGCCAGAGAGGGGAACTCAGGATGAAGATAGACATGCAGAAAACACAGGCAAGACACTGAGTAAGTTGGACATACAGAATGAAGGAAAGGTCAAGAGCCCCTAGGCAGGAGGTAGATTATTAGAAACAGGTTAGTTTGAAATATAAGAGCTAGTTGAGAGCCAGCCTAAGCTGAATGCCAAGCTTCCATAATTACTAAGAAGTCTCTGTGTCATTATTTGGGGACTAATAGTTCAAGGAAAGTCTGACAAGCATATTTAATTACAGGTATTTTAGGTATGCAAGCAACACCACCTACCATCAAAAATGTTCTGACATTACAAAAGCAAAGATGACCATAACCATTTCAGCCAAGTTTTTAAAATAATTTTTTGTACTGTGTACTGGGGAAACCCCCAAGAATCCACAGGATGTCCCTTAGTAGGTTGCCAACCAATAATGGAGGGAGTGGTGAAACAGGATGACTGATTTATTCAAATGAATAACCACCCTAAGTGTCATAACAGATCCTATACCCAACAATAAATGGAGGTGGAAGCAGAAATCCATGGATGAGCACTGAGCAGAGCTCCCCTTACATCTGGAAAGTGAGGAAGAAGAGTCTGTATGAGCAAGGAGATAGGGAGTACTGAGGAGGAGTCCCACAGAAATGGCTGCCTGGAGCTCTGGAGAGCACACTGTATCAAGAACAGTCCCTGGAAAATGATAGGACAAAGAGCGAGGTCCTTCAAGGGTAAGCATCTGTCAATTAGCATGAACAGTATGTAGAGCCTCAAGGGGTGGGATCAGACTGTATTCCTCTAAATGGGCTGGCATGTTAGAGCGTATTCCCTGTGGAGGAGTGCCTAGCTCAGCATTGATATTGGAATGAGAAAATCATACCTGCCTGGAGTGGATATGCCAAGCTGAGCTGACACACCTTGGGACTTCATGCCCTTTTTGGGGAGGGGAAGGAGAGGGGGTAGGGGGAAGCTGAAGGAAGACTGGGAAGAATAGGGAGTAGGGAAGGATGGGTGAGTAGGGAGATACATTGTAAAAGAAAAGGCCTTTTCTTAATAATAAAATTTTTTATACTCACCACTGATACCCCTCTCTATCCTCCTCCTAGTCCTCACTCAGCATCCCCTGCAACCCACCTCCAATCCATTCCCCTAGGAAGACAAGGAATCACAACATGAGTCAGTTCAGTCTGGCATATCCAGTTGACATAGGACTGAATCCCTTCACCAAGTATCAAGGCTGAATGAAGTGTTCCTCTGTAGAGAATGGGATCAAGAAGCCAGTTCATGCACCAGGATGAAGACATAGACAATTGTAGACATAGTGCTATAGCACAAATAATAGAACATTATAAATTTTAAATCTTGTTATATGAAAGAAAAATGCTCAATTTAATTTTGTAGTATTTATTAAAATTTGCCACTATCCAAGTATTGTGTGTACCATTGAAAAATATATGTTGTGCAGATTCCAAATGTACTAATATGCTATTAAGTATGTGGGAGAATGTGAATGAAAGACATATGTACAGAGAAAGGGGTAAATAGAGTACTTGAACTCTGAGCTATATGATAAACTAAACCTATGCACTGAATTGTAAAGGAATGATACAATTTATAACTCTGGTACATATGATTATACTGCAAGAACACTAACTTTTAGGTTCCCGCACTTCTGCACGTCTGTCTTTTTTTCTCTTTTATAAACTCTACACCAATTCTCAAATTGTATAACATACATCATTCTGTTGAAACAATAATCATCACATCAGTCCTCTGCGAAACAAAGATAGAGGATTGATGCTAAGAAATTGAATGCCACTTAACATACTACATTTATTGTAACATATAGCACAAATTATTTCTTCCTTGAATTTGTAAGGTGTGAAAATGATAGCATAAATGAAGGGCTAAATAAAATTCTGAGACATAGGGAAAAAAATACCTGATAGCTGCTAACTTCCTTCTTGTGCCTTATTTTAATTAAATGGGAATACTGAATAATTACAGTGAAGAACAGAGAAAATCCTTACCTAAGTCTTTCTACTTATTTCATTCATGGGCAAACACTTGGACCTAAGCTGAAAATCTTGGTGTTACTTCCATAAGATAAAGTGGAATTTATATCTCCATTTTATACAATTTTTTTTATTAATTTAGCCTTATAAATGAGCAGACAGATAACTGTATTGTGTATTAGAAAAGAGATAGTCCTGACTTTCTTGTATATTTTAAGTTTATGGAATCTGTGACTCAAGGAAGTGCTGACTATGTAGATAAGGCTGGTATATTTCATGTGGCATGAGCTTCATTGTATAATGTTAGAATGAGCTCTTTTAGTGTTACCTTATTTGCACACCTCATTTTATTAAATACTATGTGTTTTACACAATGAAATTAATGTTGATTCCTAAGCTTATTTAATTAAAAAATAAAAACAAAAATTAGAAAGGTACAAATTGTCTATCCCTCTAAAATGCTATGGCTGATTCTAATTCAAGAAGCTATACTGTGTTAGAGACATTAATCAGTGGCTAAGAGTCTTTGCTATTGTTTCAAAAGACTCAAATTAGGTTTGCAGCATCTATGGATGCAGTTCACAGTTTCCTGTAACTTCAACTTCAAGGGACTTGAAATCCTTCTATGGCTTCCTTAAGTATTGTGTATATGTGGCAGACAAAACCACCATACAGATACACATAAACATAAAAATTTTGAAAGCAACTATGCTAATATTAGAGAAATATTTGGATAGGTATATCTTGATATACTTAATGACATACTATTAGTGACTGAGACTAAAATAAAGCTTTACTAGTAACCTGTTCATCTGCTCATTTCTTTGTAATTAAGAGAAATTTTTAAATAAATTTTATTGAATCAAATCAAAAGGATTACATAAACAACTTTTTAAAATGTACTAGGGAGAGATAGCTTTTCAGTGGCTTGCTTATCTCAAAGCTACATCTCTGAGAGATTAAATGTATCAATTTAAATCATTACTTTTTCTCAGCAAATTATGTTTATGTGTCAAAGTATCATTGTGATGATACTGATGATTTCACAATGCAAATATATTCAATATCACTGACTTGCAAATGTGGAAAGGTTATTGTGGTTAGCTTTACATTATGCATACTTTAACACATAAAAGTATATCTATGGATAATATTGTATCCATAACAATCCTTGATCAATAGCACATTTCTTTTTTTTATTTTTTTATTTATTTTTTTATATTTTTTTTCCTTCTTTATTTTGTATTTATCAAAAAAAACACAGTAAAAAGAATTTAAAATGTGGAAGAGTTAACAATAACTATACAGAGGATAAGAATGATAAGCATGGCTTATCAAGGGAAGAAATACAAATAAGATTGCTACACCTATATTTTCTTTGTGTTCATCTTTCCCTCTGAATTTTTTTTTCCATCCCT
>PVIH01002386.1:103887-120556 GCA_004025045.1 Sigmodon hispidus | reverse complement strand
GGTGATGTTAAAAGAAAAAAAACAGTATTTAAAAATTAAATCTTCCATAGCTGAATTGATGCTTAATATAGAGCCCTTTTTTGCAAAAGTAATATAAAACAAAATATGATCTCAATCTGAGACAGATTTGTGATATCTATTAAATAACTTGACTTTTGGATCTGATAAGATTGCTCAAGAGGCAAGGAGACTTCTACTAAGCCTACTAATTTATGTTCAATCCCTCTGCCCTTCCAGAGGACCTGGACCTTGCATTCATGTTAAGTGACTCAAAGCATATGTGAGAGGCAAGAGTCCTAAAAGTTGCCTTCTGATCTTTACATGTTCAAGTAGCACCCTCTTCCCATAAAACAAAAAAAAAATAAATTTACTGCAAAAAATTCTATTTGATATTATTAACAAAAACTCAGAGCCAGATATTGGGGAAAAGCTGAAATATCAGAGAGATATAGAAACCACAGCTACTTCTCACCCAGCCAGCAACTCTGGCCTCTCTCCATAAATCCTCTGGCTCCAAGCTTCTTCATCCTCAGCAAAAAAGTGAAGTGTCAGGCAAAGCTGAAATCCTCTTGGTTTAACTTTTCTAAGGCTAGGATTAAAAGTGTGTGCCAACACTGCCTCTCCTTCAACTCACAGAGATTCAGACAGATCTCTGCCCCCTGAGTGATGGGATTAAAGGCATAGGTTCCCACTCCCTGATGATCATGGCTTGGCTCTGTGGGTAGCTCTGTTCTCTGATATTTCAGACTATTTTTATTAGTCATACAATATGTTACCAAATAAATTCAATAAAAAAGTTTAAGATTCTAAATTTAATAATAATAAATATTCCAACCCAAACTATACAATAATTAATCAGTCAAAACTTATATGGCATAAAGTGGCTTAAATTCTCCAAAACTCCATTATCGAAGAAATGAGCTTTCAAAAAAGGAAGAGACATAAACCAAGATCTAATAAAATTAGTACTCTACTGAGAGTAACATTTATTTTTAGTGTAGTAAAATAACTTATTGTTTGTCTTTGCTAGAGTTTTATCACTGTGATAAAACACTATGACAAAAAGCAAGTTGGGATAGAAAAGAGTTTTTTTTCAGTTTTCAGTTTATATTCCATTATACAGGGAAGTCGAGGCAGAAACCACAGTAGAGATTTTGAAACAGGCTTGTTCCTTATGGCTTTCTTAATCCTCTACATCATACACCCAGAATCACTTGTCCAGTAGTGACACCACCTACAATATGCTGGCCTTTCCTATAAAATTATTAAGAAAACAGCCAACTTGATTGTCTACAAATTGATCTATGGAGGCATCTTCTCAGTTGAGGCTTCCTTCTGTCAGTCTACTGAAGCTTATATCATGGTGACAAAAGTAATCAGAACAATTGATCTCTTGAAACCTTGATACACAGATTACATTTTACATTCAACTGCAAATTTACCTTTCTCATTTGTCCCCAGAAAGCCATATTAATACCACCGTATAAAATGTAAAACTTTGAAAGTTTTATGATTTTAAAATTTTGAACATTTTAAAAGTCAAAGCTCAGTGGACCTGGGTCACACTGGTGTCAGCAGCATACTTGTTGCTTAAGTCTCTGAGTTCATATAAGGTTTGCTCAGTTGATTTAGATGACCTTGTCCTGGTGACCTCTGCACCCACTGGCTCTTAAATTCTTTCTGCCTTCTCTTCCACATGTTTCAATAAACTTTGAGAAAAGGCATTTTGTAGAGACATCCCATTTAGACCTGTGCGTTATAAAGTCTCTCTTTATCTGTGTTATATCTGGCTGTATCTCTGTATTTGTTCCCATCTGCTGTAGGGGGAAAGTGTCTCTTAAAATAACTGAACAAAGCACTGATCTATGTGTTTAGTAGAGTATCTTTAGAAGTCATTTTATTGTTATTTCCTTTTAGAACAGTAGTGTTTGTTTTTACCGTAGGTCTCTAGACTAGTCCCTGCTTACTAGTCACCAGAGTAGTATTAGATATCCCAACTAGTGGAGGGATCCTTACTTCAAACCAGACATTGGTTGGTAACTTTCACCAGTTTAGTGCCAGCATTGCCTAATTTTACTTTACAGGCAGCACAGATTATAGGACTGAGGTTTGTGGTTCAGTTGGTGTTAATATTTGTATTTTGGCAGCATGAAGCATAACTTCCATAGCAAAGACATTAGGACATAGGGAGGGAGGCTCTCTGTAGGCATCAGCTCTCCCTTTTCCATGCTCAGTGAGTTTTGTGGATATTGTCTTCAGCAATGGGTCCCTGCTGTCAGTTTGTGGAGAGCTATTGACTGTCTTCACAACAGCCTTGGTTACTTGAAGATTTCCATGGGCCAACAACTCAAATGAATCTAAGCCAGTCTTAGTACTGGAAGCTTCATTTGGTGACAAGAGATGGACAGTTGGGACTTCGTCTGCATCATTATTTGGAAATTTAAAAAGGATAATCTTCAAATATTTTAGGAAGTTTCCACTGCACTAGCTTTCCATAGCATCTCTCAATTGCCCCTCATTTCTAGATATCTCTCCTTGAATTCCCTCCCTCCACACTACATTCTTGCACCCTCCTCACCTGATCCTTCCATTTCACATTGTCCTGCCCTGAGCCCACACACAAAATCTAATTTCTTCTGTGTCCCATGTATATCTAGTATGAATTTCATCTTAGCAGAATTCTAGGACTGCTAAATGTGAGAATAAATGTGTCTCCAACTCTTGTATCTACAGGAACTCTTTTCCTTCTGCTGGTTGCCTTGTATGATTTCACTGTTATGTTCTATATTTTATCTTGTTTGATTTTCTTAGGTTTAGTTGTTATCTCCTAGAATCCTGCTCTTTTCTAAAGAGAAACAGAAAGGGAGTGGTTCTGAAAGAAATGAGAAGTGGGAGGAACTGAGAAAAGTAGAGAGAGGGAACTGTGATTCAGATATATGGTATAAGAAACGATCCATTTAGTAAAAGAAGAAAACCTAAAAACTATACATTTCAAAGGCAAGTTTACTACAAACAGTATTAGTTAAATATAAGCTTAAAATTGTGCTTTTCAAAAATAAAAAGGAAAATGGTATTATAACAACAAATAAAATTATTATAGAGCTTCTGTTAAATGCCTTTGAAATAAACTGGAAAAACTTCTAAAACATCTGATTTTTTTTTGTATAAAGATTTCATTTGAGTTAATCTTAAGCTTTGCCCATACCCAGGATATTTTGTGGTCTTGTGTTACCATAGAATAGTTCTAGAACAAAATGAATTGACTAATTACTTGTTTAAAAAAATTGAGTGATAAAATATTTTCTTAATCAAAAGTGATATGAGTTATTTCATATGTATCTTACCTTATCATGTGTATGAAATTATTTACAAAGTTTTTGACAAGAAAATCATTCAAATAAAGGTAATGAGTGAGTTGTTTAAGTGAACACCTGGCAAATACATGTCAGATAAATGCATTAATGAGATAGTAGAGTGGATACTGAGTTTTTTTGGCATGTGCTCAGAAAATATGCATAAGTCAATCATGAGTACATATTGTAGTGTGAATTTTAATTGGACTTAATAATAAGAAGTATCAGGTATTAATATATAATAATTATATGTTATTATTTTTAATATAATAATAAATATTAGGGTAAATGTTGAAAGATCAGAGAGACAAAGGATCAAGCCACAGCCACCTCTTATCTTCCAACGCCGACACTGAAAAGGAGAGTAGCTCCTGTCTCTGCCAGCCTTATATTTTCTCCTCCCACCCATATCACTTCCTGTTTCTTCCTCCTGAGTGCTGTGATTAAATGTGCATGCCTCCTCCCTCCCAGCTTGACCTCTTTGGGAAAATTTTACAAATTGTTGGTAGTTTGCATATCAATAAATTTATTTTTTAAAGTATACAACTCAGTAGACTTTAGTGAATTCATAAAGCTTTCAACTGTTGCTTCTATGTAATATTAGAACATTTTACTACCTCCAATAGTAATCTTGTGCCTTTATGAATGGCAGTTCAATATTCTCAGGCTTTATCAAGTGGGAAGCATCAATCTACATCCCATCTATTGAATTTTCATATTCTGGACATTTCATGTAGGGAGAATTATTCAAAATGACATTTTATATCTGGTTTATTTTACAAATTATGCTTCAAGGACTATATGTATATTGATATGGGTTGGTGTTGAATTTATCGTTTATAAATCTATCATGTGAACATACCACCTTTAATTCATCTATTCAACAGCTCATGGTCAGTTGAGTCAAATTATGTCCACATTTTGTTGGTATTTTAACTGATTGTATGAATATCCTGGTAAGACTTTTCGTGTATATTATTTTATGTATTTTCAAGTTTACGTCTAAGAGTAGAATTGCTGAGTTATTTGATGCTTCATCATCTAAATAAACATCCAAATATGTTTCCAAAATAGACATGTCATTTTACCATTCCATTATCAGTTTATAAAAACTTTAGTTAATTGTAGTCCTCACTTTCCTCGTTAGTTTGAACTGTCAGCCTAGCAGGACCTGAAATTCCTGGAAAAGTGATTGTCAAGTGGTGTACAGCAAGTTAGCATATCTATGGGAGATTGCCTTGTCTGCCAGTTGGTGTGTGAAGTCCCAGTGCACTGCAGTCTGCATTATTCCCCTAGCTCAACCATAAAATTTAGTGTAAGAGTGAATAAAACTACTAAGCAGATTTAGCAGTTATGAGAGATGTATTCATTTATTTTGACTCTTTACTGTAGATGTGTTATGATCAGATGTCTCAAGCTCCTGCCTCTGGAAATTCTCTGCAGTGAAAGGCTGCTACCTGGAATTATACTTTGCCCACTCCTTCAAATAAAAGTCTAGTATCTTTAAAAATATAATGCCCCAAACCTTGAATAACCTAATCGAAAAATGAGGTTCAGAACTAAAAAGATAATTCTCAGCAGAAGAATTACAAATTGCTGAAAGGCACATGAAAAAGTGCTCAACATCTTTAGTGATCAGAGAAATGCAAATCAAAACAACTTTGAGAAACCACCTTACAACTGTCAGATTGGCTAAGATAAAAGACACAGATGATAGCCTATGCTGGAGAGGTTGCAGAGCAAGGCGAACACACCTCCATTGTTGGTGGGAGTGTAAGCTTGTTCAGCCACTCTGGAATGCAGTATGACGGGTTCTCAGAAAACTGGGAATCAATCTCCTCAAGGATTCAGCAATACCACTCTTGGGCATATACCCAAAGATGCACATTCACATTCCAAAGTCATTAACTGGACTACGTTCATAGCAGCATTATTCATAATAGCAAGAAACTGGAAACAACCTAGATACCCCTCAACTGAAGAATGGATTAACAAACTGTGGTATATATACATAATGGAGAACTACTCAGCAGTAAGAAAAAATGATATCCTAAAATTTGCAGGCAAATGGATGGATTTGGAGAATATCCTCCTGAGTGAAGGTATCCCAAACCCAGAAAGATGAGCAGGGGATATACTCACTCATTAGTGAACTCTTTAAAAAATGCAAAAGCAAAGCATATCCAAGCTGCAAACCAAAAACACTGAACAGCTTGGGATCCTAAACACCTTGGACCGGCACCTTGGAGCTTGTTCCCTCCCAAGAATAGCTGACCCAGTCTTGATGTTAGGGTGAGGAAAGCAGATCTGCCTGGAGTGGATGCTCAACTAAGTCACATTGGGACCTTGGGACCTACTGCCCTTGCTGGGGAGGAGATAAAGAAATGAGGAGAAGAAAGAGTGACTGGAAGGGGTGGGATGGGGAAGGGAATTTGAACAAGGATATACATGGATAAAAAATGAGACTTTATTCATAATAATAAAATTAATTAATAAAAAATTCTAAGGTTTCCTAATTGTGGACTCCCATAAAAATTAGAAATAAGTAACATTCTTTCTTTCCTCCAAAAGGAAGAGCAAAAGCAAAATTATATTCAAAGCCAAGTAAAAGCCATAGTTCTGCAGTTTATAGCTCCATGTCAAAACTTTGGAATCTATGCATGATCCTTGGTGTCTTAAGAGTTTCCATGGCAGTTTCAGTTTCACTGTTCTGACTTTTCCATTCACAGTACAGATAGCTTATTTCCAATCCGCTTTTTTTCCTGTCATTGGTAATCAATGTCATTGGTAATTACAAGGTATTGGCAACTCCAAAAAGCTGAGTGAGTTCTCATGTTCAGCTGGGTGGCACCTTCATAAACACCTTCTCATGGGCTTCTTCAAGGACTCTGGCACTACCATATATTATCAAGCTACAAATTGTCTCCTTCAATCCTGGGACTTCTATTGCAATTTAGGCTGAACTTCAACAATGTGTTCTTTTGGCCTCTCACAGGTCCAAGCCTCACATTCTCTTTATAACTCTTTCATGCTTTTGAACATATACTATCACTTTGCAAACTCATACATTACTAAATAAAGCTGCCAGCATAGGGTACAGTATTAGCTACCTCTCTATTAAAACCTTTGTGGAAATAGCCTAAGGAATACTTTCCAGATGTTTTTAACTCTATGATCATGATCTCCTTTTAATCATAGTTGATATCTAAGCTCTAGCTAATCTGAAGTGTACATATAAGCATTCTTTATCAATAAAGACTCAGAAGTCACATATCAGGATAGTATCTAAATGATCAGTGAAGTATCTGTTGTTTCTCAATCCAGAAAGACCTTGATTCACCCTACACCCTTTCATGCTATTTACTATGTCTACCTGTCCTAAGTCTCCAAAAGTCCTATGGTTAATTTTCGTCAGCTAGCAGCTAGCCTTGTCATCTGATTCAAAATAAACTTTTTTAACAGTCTTAGTAGCATCAAAATTCAATTAGAATATCATACAGCATTTTCCTCTTTTTCTAAATAAAAGGGAATTTTTAAAATCTGATACAGAAAAAGTATATAAAATAAGAATAAATATTATCTAAGTTTTACAATCACTATGTTCAGTCCATGTGCATTTGGAAAATTCAGGAAAAATATTTTATTATCTATAGTTAGGTAAGTTTTATACCCAATTCACTTTCTATTCTAACTTATATTATCAACTCAAAATTTTTTATTTTTTTAGACTTTAAGACAGTATCTTAGATAAGTGTTTTAAGCTTTGATGTCCCTCAATCTTATATACTTTACACCCATTTGGTGAGTTTCTTTTCTGAATTTGAAAACGAGGAAAACTCTAACAATAACTATCTAGACTTTAGTTCTAGCAGCAACCTGAGAAGGACATAATATTATCTGTGTAAACAGAAAATACAGAGCAAACAACTGCCAATACTATAGAAATGACAGACACAGCAGACTTCCTGGACAGTCATCCATACTTCCTCTGTAATGTTGGGGCATCCCTTTTTGGCCTATAGGTTTAGAATATTTAACAGATTTGGCCTTGTTAATTTCAGCACGATGTTCTCTTTTGTGTCCCATTTGTTCAATTTGGGTAGGACAGTATACTGTCAGATGTTGAGGCCATTGCAGTTTCTTACCCATAGGTAAATTTTGTCACAGAAAAAACTAACTTCATATAGAAGATTCTCAATGCCTATCATCTTCTTTAAAGTAGATTGATGCTGCCAGGAGCAGACTTGACTCATTGTCATAAAAAATCATTATGTTATTAAAACATATTAAATGCCATATTCTGTAGATCTCTAAAGGATTTGGAGATCATTTGTCTATTAAAAATACTTCTCTCTCTGACCTTTATATCATGCTTCACATGACTACAAGTTTTATTGTTATATATGACTAACTACTAACTTGCATTTGTCTTATCCTAAATAGCTTTAATAATAACTTTCAAAGAATATAAATTTACATTATGTAGTGAAATATAATTCATAAGTCTAATACCTTACACAAGTTGAAACATACATAGTATATGTTTTAACAAAAATAGCTTTAAATTTGAATTCACATACAAAATTATCTTAAACATATCATATAGTGAAATATACAGTATAATAAAATAACCTTAAATTTGTATAAATAGACAAAAAATCTATAACAATGTGAAAATATTTAAGACTAGTATTTGCTTTTTTTGTTTAAAAGAAGATTGGATAATCTACTATTTTATCTTATCATTTTTATACCTACTTTTCTTTTGAGAAGAAGATCCCTGAATCGAGCTTTTTTTTCTCATCATTATCAATGAAAACTTGTAACCAATCACTAAATGATGACAAATATCCATAACCAAGTGAATGACAAAAATACATCTACACCACCTCTTAGATGTTTGAACTTCATGTAATCTAGACTCTTTCCTTTTGTCTGGTGTTGTGGAGGCATCTGTAGGGGACCTTGAGAAAATTGAGATGATTGTGAATTCCTCGGAGTGCTAATTATAGAACTTCTTTTCAGTCTCTGTAATGGGAAAATGTAGGAAATATCTATAGTCTTGGAGTCATGCCTGAGGCTGGACCATCTCAACTAGCTGCCTTGAAATTGTCCTGAGCAATTTATAGTCAAAGGCTGATCTTTGAATAGTATTTATCAGTTTAGTGGTGTTACCACAATCCAGATGGAATCATTGTTGTGGGTCCCCATCATTCTTTTGGAGACTTCAAAGTTTACTCTTACAAATGATCATAGGTTTCTACAGAAAGCTCAAAACTTTGCTATATGCAGCAGATCTGAGAGAGGCCAAAGGATCACAATTTATTAATTACATTTGGGTTATACAAACTTTAATTTTTAGTTACCTAATTCAGACTCAAGACCAAAATTATGTACAGAAGGCTAGATAGAGATATTTTTTAGAATTAGTACTCTGTTTGAACATTTCTATCACAAAGATAATATATAATCTTAGAAATTTTGAGATAATATTTATACAGTAAGCAAAGATTTAACAAGTCAAAACAAAAATCAAAGCATTATAAGATTAGTGGCAATAGAATAGTTCCTTAAGTTTGGTTTTTCCTCTGTCCCATACCAGATGGCTTTTCTGACATTAGACAGCAGTTTTGGATTTTAGCTTAACAAGCCTGCTTAGGTATAGAGAAAAGAGAGAGCCACACTCCAACTCCAAAGCCAGTTTTATTTTTTAATTAAATTGGGACTACAAAAAAAAAATACCTTTTGTGTCTGTAGAGAAGAACACAAACAAGCATTTGGAAATATTTATAAAATTTTATTTTTGTTGGCAATGTGCTATATTATTAGGCCAATTTACTCTTTATCTTAGGACATTTTCTCTGGATGATTCCTCCTTTTTCTTCAGATGTTTCATTAGTCCAGCGGTCTTCAGATTTCTTTGGTGTATGCCTTCATTCTCCTGGAAAGACAAAAACAAAACGATGTCCCAATTCTGACTTTCAGATGTTTCCCTTTTCGGCATGTTACATCTGATCAAATGATTTGTTAGCCTTATAAATTAGTTTAGGTTGATGAATTATTGTGTGTTCTGATTAAGAGGTATCTCTTATTTAATTCTAATTCTTATAAATTTTATAGTATTAATAGCTTTTTTTATCCTGTGGAAACAAAAGCTAAACCTTTTCTTCATACAATTTTACTGTTAAAAATAAAACTTTAAAATTTGGACAAAAAGTGGAGAACTATCATAAAATATTTTTGTACACTCTGAATATATGTCACTCTGATTAGTTTAATAAAAATCTGAACAGCCAATAACTAGGCAGAATTTTCAGGACAAAGTGATTTCTGGGAAGGAAAAGTGTAGAGTTAGAAGGAGACATGTAGAAATTATGACATGTATGAGATAAGGTAACAAGCCATATGGAAGCACATAAATTAATAGAAATGGGTTAATTTAAGTTCTAAGAACTAGATAGGAATAAGCCTACATTATCCACTGAACCTCAGTAAATAATAAGAAATCCTCCTGTTATGGTTTGGGAGCTGACTGGCAGGGCAGAGAAAGACTTGCAACATAAAATACCATTAAATCTCCCAGTAGAGCAAAGGCTTCAGTGTTTCTGGTCTCTGAGTAACCACAGGCAATTCTATATATCTGACTGACCACAGATTCTTTATTTCCTCTAAATTCTTCTGAAACTTCATCAGGCACTACTTCATTGTCTGGACTGATCACAATCTAATTATATTCCAAGCTCCTACAGAACAAGGTACTGAGATCTTAACAATCAATGGTCTTTTCAGCCCAGAGTCCTTGCACAATCCTCCATTAAATCTGATCATGTCTGTCACAAAAATACTCCACACTTTGTCCAACTTCATGTCTTAGTTAAGGTTTCAATTGCTATGATATAAAACCATGATCAAAAGCAACTTGGAAAAGATGGTCTTGTTTGAGCATATTGAGTGTAGTGCATAACCAAAGGAAGCCAAGGCAGGAAGAAGTAGACAAAGCTAAAGTAGAGACCATTGAAGAGTGATGCTTACTGTTTTGGTTTTTGGTTTTCTGGGTGTTTTTCTTTTTTATGGATTGCTTAGCCTGCTTTTTGACTCAACCACATGCTCAGGGATAGCCATTTATCATCAACCACAAATTAAGAAAACACCCAATAGGCTCTTGTATAGGTAAAACTTATTGGGCATATTTTCTCAATTGAGTTTTCTTTTCCTCACAAAACCTTAGCTTCTGTCAAGTTAAAAAGTAATAAAATAGTAATGTAAAAAGCCAGCCAGCATGATGCTTTAATAAAAAAAAGAATCTGTGCATGAAATAAGATTTGAAATTACATAATGATCTTCTTACATAAAACATAGTAATAATCATTTTCATCTTTTTAAATGACATGAAAGAAGAAAATATACATACTATTGTGAGAAAATACTCTTGTACACTGTGAAGATTTGTCATTGGTATTGGTTTAATAATAAGCTAATTGATCAGTAGTCCAGCAGGCAGTGTTGGTGGGGTAACCAGATTAGGAAAATTTTGAGAAAAAGTAAAGTAGAGAAGCAGGCACCAGCCAGGTGCATAGGAAGCAAGTTGAGATTGCTGAACTGAGCAAAGGTACTAAGCCAGGTGGCTAAATATAAATAATATTTATGGGATAATTTAAGTGTAACAGCTAGATAGCAATATGTTTGAGATACTGCCCCAGCAGTTACTATAATATTAAACCTCTGAGTCAATTACTTGGGAAGTGGCTGCTGGATATTTGAGAGTTTCTGACTGAGACAGAACTTCCAAACTACATAGTATATAACTGTAAAATCTCTATATAATCTGAAATGAATTATGCTAGAAAATCTACAGAATTTCTTTCTTAAATCTGGAAAGTAACACTGAAACCATTTTAATTTTGTAACTGAAAAAAAAGTGTTAATTTAGAACAATTAACAGGATCATTTACATACAATCCACATTATAACACAATACTGCTCTCCTTACAGATTTAAACTTGTGAAATTTAATTAACTTTAGTAAAGAATGATTTAAAATAGCAAATGGAAAATATCATCAATAAACAATTTCAAATTCAAATTGCATGTGTTTCTGTGTACTGTGATAAAATTCTTCACAGCTGCTTTATTTACTTCTTGGAATATAAATCATTCATTTGTCCAGTGAGTTGATCCATCCTATATAGACTACCAACTTTATAGTCATTTGAAAGTACTACTGATTATTAACTAGTATGATCTCAGAAACTACAGTAGTTAGCTACAGTATACAGGTGACTTTGTCCTCTATTCTACACACATATACATACTATAGAGGTATAAGATGACACATGAACATGCATACAATACACAGATCAAAACAAAATAAAAGCACTGTGCTAGGCTGTCAGGTTAACAAGCAGTAGATTAATATTATTAAATATTAGTTGTCAATTTAGATTCATATAGTTCAAAACATTTGGATACTTCTTTGAGAGAGTTCACAAGAGGTTTTAACTAAGGAGGAAAAAAATTAAAACACCTGAAATGTAGGTGGAAGCAAATCATAGGATAAGTTCATAGACTGAACTCTTTGCTTCTTAACTCCAGGTAAGAGGTGTAAGCAATCTAGTCTTAAGCCACTATGCTTGTTGCTCAGCAATAGAGTGTATATTAAATTTTGCATCAAAATAAACTTCTTCCTGTAGCGGGAAATCAGGAACTGTATATGTGAATGATCGCGTCATAGGACTAGAAACGAGCTGGGCGTAGTTAACTGAAAAAGATTCCAAAAATAGACCTTCGAGGGAGGGGACCAGGACAGGAAGTCGTCATTCTCTCACGAGAGTTCCCCGACCGAGTGCGCAGTTCGCTCCAGCTGCCCAGGAGTTCGGACGTACAACGTGGGGATGAAGAATCTTCCTTAGAAAGGCTCCGGCGCGCTGCAACCTCATCCTGTCATCTTTTCCTAAAACCGGCTCTGTTTTGTAAGCTATTTTCTCCAAATAAACCCTGTTTATAAACATATCTCAAGGCGAGTTTTTACCGAGATAATTGGAATATATATATTATCTTCCTTAAGCTGCGTTTGTTAGATATTACATCATAGCAATGAGAAAAGTAGCTAATGCACCATGAGTCATGGAATATTTAGTTTCATCATTAGTGTTATAAAAGTAATATTATGTAGTGAATTCAATTATGTAGGTATATAAGAAAATCCTATTAAAGTGATTAGAATAATAACTAACACATTATAGGAAGTCTAAAGCTATTAGCTTTATCATGGTTAAATATAACAATAATGATTCTTTAAACACACAAATTTTGAGGCAGAAAGGAAAAATGAAAGTGTATTTATGTATTAAAAATGAATATGTCAGGTGGGAAAAACCAATGTTGCTCTAATCTGCACCTTGTGTCTATCCATGGTATGCATGAGAACCAGTCTTCAGAAATCTGTAACAAAACACAATTTTTATTTATGTGTCCATTACATTGCTGGTATTTCTTTTTTATAGAAAAGTCATTTGAAAGGGCACAGTACAAGAAGTTGAAAGATAATTATGTTAGTTATATTTCTCATTGTGGTGATAAAATATTGTAAAACACTTTAAATGGGGAAATGTTAATTTTTTCCATAGTTTTATGCCATCATGTCAACATAGGCATGCAAAGAGTTTTCAATACATGGAGATGGGAGCTTGTTGTCATTGCTTCTTCACATAGTGATAGACAGAAGAGTAGAAGCTTGACAGGGTCAGCAGGCATGTATAGACTTCAAAGACTTGTCCTTAATAGCCTATATCCACTATAACACGAAATATTCCAGAAGTCTCATAGGTTGCAAAAGCATGTCACCAAGTGGGGATCCAATGTTTAAATCTATGAGTACTGTGGGATATTATTTTAACTAAATAAAGATGTGTTACATTTGTTTATGGTGCATTTGTTCAATGATGTAGAATGTATTAATTATGTAACAATGTATCACATTTGTTTCACCTTGTCCTGTAATAAGAGGTTCCTGGCTAGGACTAGCCCCAAGAACTGGACAGATTGTCCCAAAGTAACACACAGAAGGCTTATATGAATTTCATGCTCAGACATATTGCTAGCTAATTCTTTTATCTTAACTCAGTTTATTTTCATTAATCTGTTTAGGCACGTGGCTTGGTACCTTCTCTCAAAGCAGCATGGTGTCTTCTTTCTTTTCTGTCTTATGGTGTCATCTCTGCTCTGTTCTTTCTGTTCCCAGAGTTTTCTTAGTCTGTAGCCGGCCCATATTTCCTGACTTTTGACCAATCATCTTTTTATTTAACCCGTAGGAGAGACAAATCCCACTATATTACCATCTAAGGCATCTGATGGATCTAATAAAATGCTGAATGGCCAATAGGTAGATAGGAGAGGGATAGGTGAGGATGCCACATAGAAAGAGTAAATAGGAGGAGAAATCTAGGCTCAAGAAAAGAATGACAGGAAAAAGAGGAGAGAACCAGGAACACACCAGGGCCAAGAACTTGGACATATTCCTGCCTGTAGGACATAATACTACTCAATAGAGAAGTATTGAAAGTAAGTTATACAGAAGTAATAAAGAGAATAAGCTCTGAGGCAAAATGTAGATAAAGAGAAACAGGTTAGTTTAAGTTAAAAGTTCTAGTCATAAAGGAAATAAGCTAGACCAAACATTAAAAATTAATAATGTCTCTGTCATAATTTGGGAACTGTTTGGTACTTCAAAAATAATAATGGAAAAAAAATCTGGTACACATGAGTATGTGAGAAGACTTCATCTTCTAACAATAACTTTCTTCATTTTCTTTCACAGGCTGATTGCCATCTCATAATGCAGAATGCATTCAGTGAAATGTTGATATCTCTAAATCTATTTTCAGCATTTTAAAACATCTTTAACAACAAAAGAATAGTTTACCAATGCTGTACTATACTAAGAAAAGTTGTTTTGAAAATTTGAAGAGGATAGAAATTGAACAATACTGACTATAAATTATTTCACTCTGTAAATGTGTTACATCAAGTGTTTTGGGAAACTGCAATTTCACGGCTCAGTTTAAAACCCCAAGAAAGAATGATTTAAAAGAAATCCTAATTTATCAGTCCTCACAATGTAGTTGCAGAGGTTGACGTGCTAAGATAATAATGGTTTCAATTACAACAAGTTCACAGTTTGGCATCTATCAAACAGAAACATTGCCCATGCACAGGCTCCTTTTCAAGATAATTTAGGAAGAAGTTTTGGATAGACAATGGATTTATAATGTGGTACCTTAAAAAAATAATAAAGCATTTGTTTGTCAGTATAAGTCAGAATGGGAAGTATATAGGCAGTCTTTATTTCTCAATTAGTGTCACTTATCAAGATAGAGCTTTCATAGTGAATCTCCCTTAGCCA
Organism: Sigmodon hispidus; assembly: GCA_004025045.1. Lineage (NCBI taxonomy): Eukaryota > Metazoa > Chordata > Mammalia > Rodentia > Cricetidae > Sigmodon > Sigmodon hispidus. The sequence continues at coordinate 105,802 of PVIH01002386.1, read as the reverse complement.
GGTTCCAGAGACTTTCTTTCCAAGAGTTTTAAAAATTATTGTGAAACTGTGACTCAATATTAAATCAACCTGTCAATTAGTAGTTGTGGGAATCTATTCTGCATTCTGCTAAGCAATTACAAATACTCAGAAGTTGAGAGTAAAACCTCATATGGAGTCAGTATTTTGTGTCAATTCTAAATCACCAAAAATTATGTCAAATGCATCTAGACTTCTCCATCCATTAGTATCAAACCTCAGTGGCCTCTGTTCTGGGAGCTAATTTAGTGTCACTTATCCTGAGCATCATCAACATTCCAGATTTACTTCCCTGCTTTCTATCTTTACATTGAATTTATTCTTCCCATTCCCTGGAAAAATAATTTATTATTAAAATCTATTCAGACATTTTTATGTATTTCTAATGGCATTTAGATTTTGAAATATTATTTGGCTTCTTATGTGTCATGAGTACAATAGTAGCTGTTCTAGGATTTTACCAAAATGTGAACAATGCAGGGGTGAAGAGAGTGGAAAATAGTCTGGCATCCACCAAGAGTCATATGTAAATGTGACAATTCTACCAGAGAACAGAAGCAAACACAGAGTGCACAGTTTAAGAATAATTATAACAAATATAGCCATAAATTGCAAAATATATAGGGGGGACAATATATAGGGGGTCAGTAAAGACATATGTTTAAATTCATAATGAGCTTCAGCATCTTTAGCGTCTAAGATCCAACTCCTTACACACATTCCTTCCAAACCACACAGATGCACAAGGAAAGTAGTCAAACTCTCTCTACTGTAAGGGTAGAACATTTTGCTTGTTCTTTCAAGAAACGCCATAATTTTTTTTCTTCCTTCTTTATTTTGTATTTATCAAAAAAAAGTAATAAAAATTTAAAATGCAGAAGAGTTAACAATAACTATACAGAGGATAAGAATCATAAGCATGGCTTATCAAGGGTGGAAATACAAATAAGATTGCTACACATATATTTTCTTTGTGTTAGCTTTCCCTTTGAATTTTTTTTTCCATCCCTGTATATCCTTACTCAAGGTCTCTTCCCCCTCCCACCACATCTGGTCATTTTTCTTCTCTGCAACTCCCCATCCCCTCCCTGGGCAGGGAGCAGAAAGTCCTATGGTCCCACTGACCCAATAATGCTTGGATCAGTCTCCACTCCCGGCCAAATCCAGTTCTGTCCCCCCTCCCTCAAGAGTGAGTCAGGTGTTCCTATAGTTGGAGTGGGGTTTGAAGGGTCAGTCCAGGGTGTTTCTGATCCCAAGCTGTTCAGTGGTTGTGGTTTGCCGCTTGGGCATGTTTGGCTTTTTTTTCTTGTTTGTTTGTTTAGAGACCACTAGTGAGTGAATACATCCCCTGCTTATCTCTCTGAGTTTGTGATACTTTGCTCAGGAGGATATTCTCCAAATCCATCCATTTGCCTGTGAATTTTAGGATATCATTTTTTCTTACTGCTGAGTAGTATTCCATTGTGTAGATGTACCACAGTTTGTTAATCCATTCTTCAGTTGAGGGACATCTAGGTTGTTTCCAGGTTCTTGTTATTACAAATAATGCTGCTATGAACATAGTTGAGCTAATACCTTTGGAGTGTGAATGTGTCTCTTTAGGGTATACACCCAGAAGTGGTATTGCTGGGTCCTTGGGGAGATTGATTCTCAATTTTCTGAGAAACCTCCATATTGTATTCCAAAGTGGCTGAACATCTTACAATCCCACCAACAATGGAGGAGTGTTCCCCTTGCTCCGCATCCTCTCCAGCATAGGCTGTCATCTGTGCCTTTTATCTTAGCCAATCTAACAGGTGTTAGGTGGTATCTCAAAGTTGTTTTGATTTGCATTTCTCTGATGGCTAAAGATGAAGAGCACTTTTTCAGGTGCCTTTCAGCCATTTGTAGTTCCTCT
>PVIH01002386.1:42508-103787 GCA_004025045.1 Sigmodon hispidus | reverse complement strand
ATGGCTATCCTTGGGCACTAACAATGGTATACCTAAGAATCAGGCTGAGATTTTAGCTTTGGATAAAAGAAAATGGTCAAAACCTGGGTAAATGATGGATAGCTCCTAAACACAATTGTGTAAAAAATTAACCTTCCCTACGACATCCAATGCCAGTACAAAGAACCTGCTGGGAAAAGGGTTCTCTCTACTGGTTCAGGGAAGAAACTTCATCACTTTAGACCTGGAGCTATGGCTCTTCATGAGATTCATTTTAGCTCATGGATTGACTGTGGTTATCATCATCCTTGAGCTCCATCCCAGAGGTTGAGAGATTGCTAATGATTTTCAAACTTACTTAAGGTTACATCATGCAGCATCTGTGTCCTTAGGGAAAATAATGAAGTGTAACTCCAGGGTTTGTTAGAACACAGTAAGAGGCTTAATAGTGATTATGACCAAGGTTATCTAACTAATTAACTGAGCATAGGTGACTTAATATTGTGACTATTGATGATACGCAGGCAAAATCAAATGACATAGTCTATTCTGGCTTACAATACCAGGTCAAAATTCATTGTACTTGGTTAAATCAAGGAACCTGAGTCTTTAACACTGACTTATATTGAATTTATAATTAGAAAGCAGAGATATGTGAATTTATTTTGCTTCTCAATTCCCTGTTTTCTCTGTTTAATCTGAGATTTCAGTCAGGTAATTTTGCCGCTCGAGGTGAATGGATATTTCTTCCTCAATTAATGTAATCCGTATCACCCTCATACACCAGACGTGCCTAGAGGTCCATCTCCCAAGTTATTGTAGATTCTTTCAAGTTACCAGTTGATGGTGAATGTCATGGAGAGGGTGGAACTTAAGGGAAGGCAAATTTTATGGCTTTATGTACTAAATTTCATATTCTTTGGTTTAATTATAATTTTCTAAAAATTGTTCATAAAATCTTTCATTTGGATTCAAGTCATTCTTTCACTCAGGAGAAATGGGAAAAGTGATCATTTGAAGATCTAAATAATATGCCTCAATAATAAAAGTAGGTAATGTACAGAAGAGTTGGATGATATGTGTTGCTTCTCATGATATATGTGTATATATGTTAATAATTTACTGAGTAGCAATTAAGATAATTTTGTAATAAAATTAAGTATTACTTGAAAAGTCCGTAGCTTACAGACCAAGAACATTATATGCTACAGTGTTTATATAAGACTCCATAGTAAAACTTCCAGATTCTACCTAAATTACATAAAGAATACACAGGAAAAAAACAGAAGCTACTGAAGGCATAGGGGTGGTAAAAGGCATATGAACTCACTCTTCAAAAACACAAATGTCCACCCAAAACAGAAAACAATATCCTATGCATCTTTCAGTAGATAATAAAACAAAAAAAAATCCTATTTAAATGTTCACCACCATCTAAGAATCAGCCTGAGATTCCAACTTTGGGTAAAAGAAAATGATTGAAGCTAAAGCAACTCATGATCTAAGTAATTTCGTTAACCATAAAAAAACCTCCAAAATAAAAATATAGGATGTATATTATTATCAGATGTGATGGTTAAAAAACTGTTAAAATAAGCAACAATAACACAGAAAGTATGCTATGGTTCAAACAAAATCATCATAAAAATAAATTTAAAAATATGAATCAAAATATGTCTTAAAAACTTAAAAAAAGTGTCTTAAAAAACTTCCAGGAAAATTTTAGTGTTGAACCTGTGTTAGTTAGCTGTATTATGACAAAACATTTGAAAATCAACTTAAGACAAAAGAGAGAATTTTTTTCATAGTTTGAGAGTACAGTGCATCATGGCCAAGAAGGGATAGTGGCAAAGCTTAATGGAACTATCACATCTGCAAAGAATAATGAAGATCAGTGATAAGACATCTTTCTCCTTTTCATCCCGCTCAGGACCCCAGCCCATGATGTCACTCAGTGTAGCTGTATCTCTAAACCTCAACCTAATCTAATCTTAATGACATGCCTAAAAGTTTGTTTTAATGGTGATGTTTAAATTGCATAAATTCAGCAAACTAACCACAACTGTGCTCAAATTTGAAAATAAGTAACTCCTTAAGTCATTTGTAGAAACAAATGAATAATTTTAATGAGAAATCACACCTGAATGAAGAAGAAACTGACAGGCATGCAGATATAAGAAGAGAAAATCTCACTGAATTTAAAGCTTAGAAAAAGAACTACAGTCAACTAAGGAATGATAAGAATGAGTTCTTCCCCAGGAACATTCCCAGTTGATTATCTCATACCAAAAGGCCAGCCTGAAATTGTAGACATACAAGAAACCATATAAAGACTAATGAGTAGTGTGTGTGTGTGTGTGTGTGTGTGTGTGTGTGTGTGTGTGTGTGTTTCTATTAATCCAGACCCATGAATTCAACTTTAACAGTAGTTATTAAATTTAAAAAAAATGTAATAAAGTAATAAAATCCAAAGAGTCTACAAAATGATGTTAAAAAGCTGTTTATACAGATTATTTACATGCAACATCTATGTACAAATGAAGACCTTAATTGTCACAATATAATATAATTGCCAAACTGGTACTGTTCAAAGGAGTAAAAGTTTTAGAATTTTTTAAAAAGTGGAGATGTTTACAACTAAACAATGTTCCATAATTAAGTCAGTGTTTTTAAAAATACATCATGCATGCCATTGTGTTTATATAAGAGCAGCAAACTTTGTATCTAAGATAAAACACTGCAATGCATAATAAATAGTCTGTAATGTGAGCCCAGGTGTTTTGGGCTGCATTGCTTGGCTATACTGTACTGCTAGTCAGATAGTCTTTATAGTGCAAAGTATCTTCAAATGAAAGTTAGATACAGCTAGAAATTTGTATGATGGACATGGACAATACCTCATATATACTGCATGCCAGATTCTAAACCAACTTTACTTTTTATGTCTTTAGATACCTGTTACCATTGCCAAAGTCATGAATTTATACTAATGGAAGCAATGATAGATGATGCCCACAGGGACTCTTGTGCTGGTACTTTGCACCATTTAAATTGATTACTTTTGTAAAATATAGAATGTTCCTAGGGACACATTGTGTTGGCATAACTGTGAATCCAAATTCATAGCACTTAACTCAAGGGAGAAAAATAGTAATTTATTCTGAAGCCAAATTTAAGTGACCATGCCCTGAAATGTAGATTTTGTTTTCCCTGAGCTCTGTTGATTCAATATGGAATTAGTTTCATGCTAAAAAAATAAATAAATTTGTAAATAGTGGCATTTTTAAAAGTACATTGGTGTGTGGAGTTATATTTTAATTTTAAAAATTGGATAAAACATTAGACAAGGACTAGCCAGGAAGAGCAATCTCTACTAATGGACCTCATATATTGTCTATTGATCAGGATGTTAGGTTTGATACAGAGGTAAAAGAAAAATAGTTCTTCAGAGGGAAAAGGGAACCCAAGAAATTTTTTACTTATGCTTTAGAACTGGAACATTTCAACCTCTTTAGGCTTTGAATTTTGAATCACTTGTAGACATTGTTCTTATGCCTATGTCTCATTTACAGGAAACAGGGAAGAGTCTTGTTTTCTAGTGATTATTTACTGCTTTTATTACCAGAAAAGGAGGCTGTATGAGTTTGGTAAATGTGGTGATGCCCTGAGCCTCCTTCATCCCTTTAAAAAAAAAAAAAGAAAGGAGTTCTTCAATGGGAAGAAACAACCAAACACAAGTAGTTGAAAAACTGTGATGCTAGTTGACTGCTTCTAGGCCTATGGCACTCAAAGCCTATAACAGGAATACCACATACATCCAGAGATCTGATGGCAATAGGATCTTTGTGGTCCTGAGGCAAATGGAAGTCACCTGATTGTATCTCCCTCTGAATAAACACCTCTAAGCTGCTTAACGGCAACATATGGGAAAATGTGGATGAAGGATTTTTTCTAATAAAATTTTACAGGCATATCAAGAACTGGAATATGCTGATTATTATAGTGTCTGAGGAATTATTGGGAACCTGTTGAGTTGTTGAAGCTGTAGAAGAGAATTGTGTATCACTGTCTTCTGTTTCATTTATGGCCCATGTTTCTAGTTTACAAGTAAAATGGGGCAGGATGGTGCAGTCATTTTCTGTGAATTTGCTTGTTTTTCCAACTGTGTCTCTTCTTCCAGAATATTTGATTATTCTAAGATGGAGAATAACTGAAATTAAAATTAATTAATTACTAAATCTATTCAGAATAATTTGGTAACAGGGATGTTGAAAATCTGATATTTGATAAGTGGGATATATTCTTCTAATGGACCCAAATCCATACTAAATAAAAGTAGGCAGTTTCTCTCTCTCTCCCTGTCTTCGCATGTATATGTGTATGTGTATACACTAATGAAATAGGAAGATTTTTTTAAAAGCAAAATCTTTTTAAAAACTTAGTAATCTTACCTCTTTTCCATGTAAGTAAAATCTCAGATTTAAGAGTTGTTGTGGGATATATTTTGTGTGAATATGTTTTATTACAACTTGTTAGTAAAGAAGAGGTTTTGACCTATGGCAAGGCAGCTTGGCGGCAGGTGGAAAATTCAAGCACAGATAAAGATAAAGGAAGGATATATTTAGAGAGAAATGTTGCAAGCTGTATCCCAAGAAGCAACATAATAGAACACAGATAAAGCCACCATGGCAATAAAATAGTTTAATTGAAATAGGTGAAGTTATAAGATCTAGTTGGTCATCAGTCCAAGCCATAGGCCAGACAGTTTGTAATTAATATTAGCCTCTTAGTAATTATTTTATAAGCCATTGTGGGACAATGGGTGAGTGTACTGAGGGGCCCAGAACAATCAGAAAACTTCTGGTTATAAATGGTGCCCATCATTGGACAATGAAAAAGCTTTAAAAAAGATTTTGAATGGATAGAAATGGAGCACCACTGGGCATCCTAGTTTCATAGTCTCATGTCAGCAGAAGCACAGAGACACATCTTCCAGCAGCTGCCTGGGAGATGTAGTTAGCAGCCAGCCAGCATGCCATAAGCAGCATGGCTAGTTTCTGCAGTCTCTTTTATGGGCCATGGTACTAAGATGCTTCTACCAGACACTGCTTGTGGGCTTGGAAGAATAACTTTGGGCTTAAAAACACAGCTCTATTCTACCTAATGCTCCTTTCCAGAATTAGGGAGGTAAATGTGACTCATGAAGACCTCCCCCATGCTGGAAAGCAGAGCAGGGCAAAGCCAGCAACAAAGGGTCTTATTCACAGAGTTTAGAAATTTAAAAATTCTCCTGAGTATTTAAATTTTTGCAATAAAACAGATACAGGTGAAAAAAATCTCTTAACAGGTTACATTGTATTTTTAAAAATACATATGCTTGGGAGAGAAAATTAAAAGCATAAAGCCCTTAAAAATGAAATAGAGTAATACAAATATACTAAGCCATATAAAGATGGAAAGTACAGAGTTGGTTGTAAGGATTCCTAGCATTCCACATAGCTGAGCTGACTCAGCTCAGGTGGGATACACTTTGTACCCTTGTACCCTCATATGGAGGCACGCCCCTGGGCGTGGCTGCTTAAACCCTGCATCACTGCTTATGGAAGCACCTCCCTGGACACATGACACATACAGAGGCATGCCCTAAACATGACTACATAAACCCTTACGTGCCTCTTCTCTTAAAAAAGACCCGCACATGCCCGGGTCTCTCTCTGTTTCTTGACATTCACAGAAGAACTAATATCAGTATTCCTCAAACTGTTTCAAACCATAGAAAATGAAGAAATATTGCCAAACTCTTTTTATGAGGCCACAATAACAGTAATACCCATGCCACTCAAAGACACAACAAAAAAAAAGAGAATTACAGACCAATTTCCCTCATGAACATTGATGCAAAAATTCTCAACAAAATTCTGACACACATGTCAGAATGGATAAAATTAAAAACACAGATAACAGCCTATGCAGGAAAGGATGTAGAGCAAGGGGAACAATCCTCCATTGTTGGTGGGAGTGTAAAATTGTTCAGCCACTCTGGAATGCAGTATGGTGGTTTCTCAGAACACTAGGAATCAATCTCTTCAAGGATGCAGAAATACCACTTTTGGGTATATACCCAAAAGATGCATGATCACACCCCAAAAGTATTAGCTCAACTATGTTCATAGCAGAATTATTCATAATAGTAAGAACTGGAAACAACCTAGATGCCCCTCAAATGAAGAATATATTAACAAACTGTGGTACATCTATACAGCAGAGTACAACTTATCCATAAGAAAAAAATGATAGCCTAAAATTCACAGGCAAATGGATGTATTTGGAGAATATCCTCCTGAGCAAGGTATCACAAACCCAGAAAGATAATCAGGAGTGTATTCACTCATTAGTGGACTTTTAATTAAAAGTAAAGAATACCCAAGCTGCAAAACATAAACACTGAACAGGTTGGGATCTGACAATTATATTTAATATAGTCTTCTGCTATTCATTTAATCTCAACACTATGTTTGAGTGAAGATGATTATGATAATTTTACCTTAATATTAGAGGAAACCAAGAAAGGCTGTATGAAGATGGAAAAGACCAACCAAAGCAAGTTTATGTAGACAAATTGGCCGAATTAAAAAAATTTAGGTCAGCTTGTTAAGACATGCTTCCAGGAATCTGAAGAAAGACCTAAGCTATTTGAAGAACTATGGAAGCAGATCCAACAGTATATGAAATTGATCAGCTCTTTCAAAAACAAGGAGGACCAGTATGAGCACTTGGATGCTACTGATGTGAGGAAGGTAGAGAAAAGCATTAATGAAGTGACGGAATGGATGAATGGCAAGCTGAACCTGCAGAACAAGCACAGCCTGAAGATGGATTCAGCTGTTAAGACAAAGGAAATTGAAGCTAAAATTAAGGAGCTGACAAGTATTTTCAGTCCTATAATTTAGAAGTCCAAACCCAAGTTGGAACCCCATAAGGAGGAGCAAAACATGATGAACAGAATGGACCAGTGGACGACCAAGGAGATAGCCAAAGCCCCCAGGCTGCTGAGCACGGTGCAGACACAGCAGTGCCTTCTGATGCAGACAGAAAGCTTCTTGAAATGGACACTGATTAATTCCAACACTTGTTTATATTAAAGCAGACTATTATAAAAATTAAATATAATGCCAGCAAACAGTATAAAATATTACTCCAATTTAAAAACTTTTCTTACAAATAAAAAGCAAAGAATGTTGCCACTAGTCGATTTCTGAAATCACTGTACTGGTAGGAAGTGCTTCATACCCCTCTGCATATGGATAATATAAACTAGACTCAGAGGGTGAACATATTAAAATTATCAAAGGAGAACATGAAGGTAAGAGGGAGATAAAATGCACTGAGAGTTCTGAGAGACGTTGAACTGTGCATAAAGGGTGAATATTATCAAGATACATTGTATACATATATGACATTTTCAAAATAAATGCAAATTAATTAGAATATGAACTTAAATTGTATTTGAAGTAGTGTTAGAGGAGAAAGATGCTTATTAAAAATATAAAATACAATTGAAAATAAATATAAACGGGGAGTGGTAGTAAAAATGATAGACAGTTGAGTTTCAAAAAGAACTGAGACATAAAAGATTGCATATATTTTTTGTAAAAAACATAAAAGTTTGTAACTATTGATGTAAAGTAAAAATAAAGAGAAAATGAGTAGTATACATAATATTTTAGTGAGAAATGTGGAGCAGTCCCTCCTTGTTCAAAGCTAATACTCTTTATATTGTTTATTCCAAATTGATATGACTGTATCACCGACTCTTGTTCTCTGGTCCAGACTTATACACGTTATGACTTCTTAAACTATTACAGTCTTTCAAACAAAAAAACAAAAAAGAAATTCTCTGAAGAGTTAAATATAGAGTACGTAAATGCCATGGGCTTTATCTTGCAGATTAAAGTGAATTGTCTAACAGAGTCTTAAACAACTCTAATTATTTTGACAAATTCTGTAAGTGTTAGACTGTTATGTTATAATGAGAAGTAAAAGAATCTTTATAAACAGAAATGATTGATTAATTAAAACTATTGAAATAACTATAGAAGTGTTATTAATGTGAGAAACTGAAGTGATATTGGATTGCTTACTTGGTAAAAATGGTGCTAAAATATCCACATTTCCACTGTGCTAGTAAATACAACTTAGCACCCAAAACTGTGTGAGAAAAAAGTTACACCTTTATTACAGTAGATACTTTACCAATTTTATATTTATTAAATTTCAAAAATCACATTTAATTCTCACATTAATACATCTATTCAGTGTTACTCTCATTTTATGAATTAAAAAACCTATTGAGATATGTCTCACAAATATTAGAGCAGAAATTTTTGCTGCAACATTGATACTGTATACAACATCCTTTCTTTTGTGTTGCGCAAAGTCTTATGAAGGTTAATATATTGCCTTTGGGAAAAACAATACGTATATTGTTTTTCCCAGAAAGACATAAAGCATATAGAAAACATTATCATGTACTCACTGAAAAGATTTGCCTTGAATGGGAAAAAGGCTGAACAAGGCACCTTTAATGATACAGAAGCTTTGATATAATAAATATCTTTATATCCACCATTGCTTGTCATTCCAGATATTCATTCTGTCAAAATAAAAGCTATACCTTTAATGTTATTAGGTCACAAGAAATTATGAATTAGACATTATTGAGAAATAGACAACTGGCTAGAAAGTGCCCCATGAGAATGTATACTCCTGTGACAAAGTTTGGCATTTTTAAAGGACTCATGAAAATGTCTTTTATGATTGAGGTCTAAGAAAAGAGTAGCTTTCAACAAACAGAAAGAAAAAAAAAAAGATGCTGCATACATGAAGACAAAGCATCTTCTCCCAAAGAACAATAGAACTATTTTTTGTTATTATTTTAAGTTACATAATAGCTACATCTACATAATTCAAATGGATTATACCCTTCCTTTTAACAAGATATGGTATTTGACCTATTGTTAATACTTAGAAAACATAATTTGAATATATTGTTACCTAATCACACACACACACATATATATATAATTACTTTAATTCATTAACTTATTTGTATTAATGCACATTTTAATACAGATTTTCCCTTATAATTTATACAAAAAATGTATGTTACTATGGAAGACAGCACTTGTAGTTTTTCCCAAAATGTGTTTGATATTGATATTTGGATGGATACATGTCACAATATGCATGTGTAGGTCAGAGAACAATCTTGTGAAGTTCATGTGGCTTCTATCTATATGTGGGTTCTAGAAAGTGAACTACATTGTGAGGTATACAGCAAGTACCTTTAACCACTAAGACCTCTTGCTGTCCATAATTTTTCCTTTCTGTGTCTTTCAAATAATTAAGAGTAGTTATTGTACATACTTGCTACATATACTATGGGATGTTTCATACTGGGCCTTGGGGATAAGCAAAACCAAAGCTATTAAGACCTATGTGCTCATGAAAGAAACAAACAAAATTACAAATAACAAGAGATGTCAAAACATCAACCTACAGAATGGGAAAAGATTTTTACCAACTCTACAAGTGACAGAGCACTGATCTCTAAAATATATAGAATTCAAGAAACTAGCACCCAAAACCACAATAACCCAATTTGAAAAATGGGATTCAGAACTGAAAAGGGAATTCTCAGCAGAAGAATTACAAATGGCTCAAAGGCACATAAAAAAGTGCTCAACATCTTTAGCAATCAGAGAAATGCAAATCAAAACAACTTTGAGATACCACCTAACACCTGTCTGAATGGCTAAGATTAAAAACACAGATGACAGCCTATGCTGGAGAGGATGCAGAACAAGGGGAACAATCCTCCATTGTTGGTGGGGTTGTAAACTTGTTCAGCCACTCTGGAATGCAATATGTAGGTTTCTCAGAAAACTGGGAATCACTCTCCCCAAGGATCCAGCAATACCATTTTAGGCATATAACCCAAAGACTCACTACTGGGCATATGCCCTAAAGATGTACATTTGCACCCAAAAAGCATTATCTCAACTATGTTCATAACAGCACTATTCGTAATAGAAAGAACCTGGAAACAACCTAGATGCCCATCAACTGAAGAGTGGATTAACAAACTACGGTACAGCTATACAATGGAGTACTACTTATCAGTAAGAAAAAAATGATATTCTAAAATTTGCAGGCAAATGCATGGATATGGTGAATATCCTCCTGAGTGAGGTATCACAATCCCAGAAAAAGAAGCAGGGAATGTACTCAGTCATTAGTGGACTTGAGAGAGAGAGAGAGAGAGAGAGAGAGAGAGAGAGAGAGAGAGAGAGAGAGATATGTCATTGTACAAAAGAGCTCAAGGCTAGAACATAGCTAAATGAAACAGTGCCTCACTTCTGCATTGATGGTCTCTGGCAGGGGTGTGGGTAAAGAAAGACTTGTTTTCTTTAAGGGTCTGGCCACAGGGAATTTAATTATGCTCCAGTAAGTAAATGAGCAGCATGAATGGGCATTTTTGTAAATGGGGAGACCATAAGATCATTCATGGGCATGAATCTGAGAAGTCTGATAACTGAGTTTGAAAGGGTGCATGATATAAAATCAGCAAATAATAAATATATAAATAATAAACAAAGAGATGTCACCAAAAAGTAAAATGAAAAGATGTTACTATTGTATAACTTTAGAATACAATAGTTGAATACTTCTGTTCCCTGAACCTAGGCCTGAATACATGGTATAGCTTCGGCAGGTCATAGCCTGTGCAGATCATGATTGGCATCACAGCACTGCAACCTCAAGGGAGCAGCCAACACTCTGAACACACAGCTGACTAAGACAAAAACTGACTAAGAGCTGACCAAGTACTAACCAAGAGAAAATTGAGGAAACAATGGGCAGATGCCAGTGCAAGAGTACATACAATAACACAAAGATCAACAAGACATCACCAGACGAAACGAGTGGTTCTATAGCTTAAAGACGTGAACATAACAATGAAGAGGAAACAGAAAAAACAACCTTAAAAACAGCTATTGGAAACTAATAGAAGCCTTAAAATAGGTTTTAAAAAATTCTCTTAAAGAAGTAGAAGAAAATTCAAACAGAGAATTAGAAGAGATGAACAAATCCTTGAAAAAAAATAAAGAAAACTGTGAAGAAGAAGAAGAAGAAGAAGAAGAAGAAGAAGAAGAAGAAGAAGAAGAAGAAGAAGAAGAAGAAAAACAGGTGAAAGAAACCTTCCAGGAATTAATAACTGAAATAGAATCAATAAAGAAGGCACAAACTGAGACAAAGCTGAAAATAGAAAACCTGAAGAAAAGACCTGGAACCACAGATTGAAGCATAACAAATAGAATCCAAGAGATGGAAGAGAGAATCTCTGGAGTGGAAGACTCAATAGTGGTAATAGATACATCAATTAAAGAAAACACTGAAACTAAAAATGTCATAACACAAAATGTCCAAGAAATCTGGAATACCACGAAAAGGCCAAACCTGAGAATAATTGGAATAGAGGAAGAAGAAGAAAACCAGCTCAAAAGCACAGAAAATATATTCAAAAGAATCATAGAAGAAAGCTTCCCCAACCTAAAGAAGGAAATGCCTATAAAGATACAGGAAGCCTACAGAACACCAAATAGACTAGGCCCACAAAAAAGTCTGCTCTCCATATAATAATCAAGCCACTAAACCTCAGAACAAAGAAAAATATTAAGAACTGCAAAGGGAAATGAGAAAATCAGCAGTAAAGCCAGACCCATCAGAATAATACCTAATTATTCAATAGAAACAATGAAATCAAGAAGGTCCTGGTCAGATATTATATAGACACTAAAAGTGCATGGATGTCAATCTAGACTACAATACCTCCCAAAACTATCAATCAACATAGCTGGAGTAAACAAGATATTTTATGATATAACAAGACATAAACAATACCCAATCACAAATCTGGCTCTACAAAAAGCCCTAGAGAGAATTCTCCAGATTAAGGAAACCAGAAAAACCCATGTAACCACAAACAACTTAAAAGCCCACAGAAGAACATCCCTCACAAAAGGAAATATAGCTACCACTAAAAGTAACAGAAAATATTGATCATAGGTCAATAATATCCCTTAAGATAAATGGACTCAATTCACATATAAAAAGACACACCATAGCATGATGGACTAATAACAGAAACCATCCTTCTGCTGAATACACAAAGTATACTTCAACCTCAAAGACAGACACAAGCACAGAGTAAAGGGTTGAGAAATGACTTTCCAAACAAATGGGCCTAAGAAACAAGCTTGTATAGCTATTCTTATCTCTAATAAAATAGAATTTAAACTAAAATCACTAAAAAAGATATCAGGACAGACACTGCTTATTCATCTCAGGAAAAATCCACCAAGACAAAATTTCAATCCTGAATATCTATGCCCCTATCACAAAGGCACCCACATATGTAAAAGAAACACTACTAAAGGTTTAACCTAATATCAAACCTGACACACTATTAGTGGGAGAACTCAATACCCCACTTTCATCCTTGCATAGGTCAACCAGACAGAAACTCAACAGAGAAATAAGGAGTCTAACAGAGGTTATGACACAAACAGAAACTTCTACCCCCCATAAAAGGAGTATACTTATTTCTCAACACCCCATGAAACTTTCTCCAAAACTGACCAAACAGTAGGTCATAAAGCAATATCCACAAATACAAAAAAAATGTGAATAACATCTTGTACCTTATCAGATAACCACGGTTTAAATTTAGAGTTCAACAACATCAAAAATCACAGAAAGCCTACCAACACATGAAAACTAAACATCACTCAGCTGAACCACCTCTGGGTCAAAGAAGAAATTAAGAAAGAAGTTAAAGATTTCCTAAAATTTAACAAAATGGGTCCACAACATACAAAAACTTATGGGACATAATGAAAGCAGACTTAAGAGGAAAATTTATAGCACTAGATGCTTATATGGAAAACCCAGAGAAATCTCACTGAAGAGAAATAACAACACAGCTGAAAGTCCTACAACAATTACAAGCAAACTCACCTAGAAAGTCAATAAGATAGATAAAAACTTGTCAAAACTAACCAAAAAGGAGAGATAATCCAAATTAGCAAAATCAGAAATGAAAAGGGGGCCATAACAACAGACCCCCAGAAAATCCAGAGAATTATCAGATCATACTTTGAAAATCTGTACTCCACAAAAATGGAAAACCTAGAAGGAACAGACAGCTTTCTGGACTGGTACCACTTACCAAAATTAAATCAAGATCACATTAAAGAAATAAACAGACCTATAACCCCAAAGGAAATAGGAGCTGTCATTAAAAGCTTCCCAAGTAATAAAAGCACAGGACCAGATAATTTCAGTGCAGAACTCTACCAGATATTTAAAGAAGAGCTAATAGTAATACTCCTAAACATGTTCCATTCAGTAGAAAATGAATATTGCCAAACTCTTTATATGAAGTCACAGTAACTATCATATTCAAGCCACTCAAAGACACAAGAAGGAAAGAGAATTACAGACCAATCTCCCTCATGAACACTGATGCAACAAAATACAACAACATAAGAAAAAAGTCACTCAACATGATCAAGTAGCCTTCATCCCAGAAATGCAGGAATGGTTCAACACACAAAAACTGTAAATGTCATCCACAATATAAACAACTGAATAAAAAGCCACATGATCATCTCATTAGATGCTGAAGAATTCTTTCACAAAATCTAACACTCCTTTATGATAAAAGTCCTGGAAATATCAGAAATACAGGGAAAATATCTAAATATAATAAAAAAGTGATTTATAAGAACCCGACAAACAACATCAAACATAATGAAGAAAAACTCA
Source organism: Sigmodon hispidus (assembly GCA_004025045.1). Classification (NCBI taxonomy): domain Eukaryota; kingdom Metazoa; phylum Chordata; class Mammalia; order Rodentia; family Cricetidae; genus Sigmodon; species Sigmodon hispidus. The sequence goes on along the minus strand of PVIH01002386.1, from coordinate 89,918 downwards.
GAGCAATCCCACTAAAATCAGTAACTAGACAAGGATGACTTCTCTCCCCTTATGTATTCAATGTAGTTCATGAAGTTTTAGCTAAAGCAATAAGAGAACGAAAGGATATTAAGGGGATACAAACTGGAAAAGAAGAAGTGAAACTATCTCTATTTGCAGAGGATATGATTGTATACATAAGTGACCCACAAAATTCTACTAGGGAAATTCTACAGCTGATAAACACTTTCAGCAATGCAGCAGGATACAAGAATAACTCAAAGAAATCAGTAGCTTTCCTATACACTAAATATAAAAGGGCTGAAAATGAAAGAAGGCAAATATCACCTTTTATGATAGCTGCTAATAGGATTAAATATCTCGATGCAAATATAACCAAAGAAGTAATAAATCTGTTAAAAAAAATCTTTAAATCACTGAAGAAAGAAAATGAAGAGGATATCAGAAAATGGAAAGTTCTCCCATGTTCCTGTTTAGGTGGGATCAACATAGTAAAAATGCCAATTTTACCAAAAGCAATCTACAGATTCAATGCAATTCCCATCAAAATCCCAACACAATTCTTTTCAGATCTTGAAAGAACAATACTAAATTGTATTTGGAATAACAGGAAAGCCAGAATTGCCAAAAGGATTTTGCTCAACAAAAGAACTTCAAGAGACATTACCATACCTGAATTCAAATTATACTATAGAACTACAGTAATAAAGACAGCTTGGTACTGACATAAAAACAGACTAGTGGATCAATAGAATTGAATCAAAGACCTATACATTAACCTACACACCTATAAACATCTTATTTATTTTACAAAGAGGCCCAAAATATTTAATGGAAAAAAAGATAGTATGGAAAAAAGAAACTGTTTTGTCATAACTGGTTGGTAGTGTGTAGAAAATGCAAATAGATCCAAACTTAGCACCCTCCATAAGACTCATATCCTAGAGGATCAAAGACCTCAACATAAACTGAGCTACACTGAACTTGATAGAAAAGGAAGTGGGAAATACCCTCCAAAGCATTGGCACAGGTGACCACTTCCTAAATATAACACCAGTAGCACAGACATTAAGAACAACAATCAATAAGTGGATTTGCCTGAAACTGAGATGCTTCTGTAAGGCCAAGAACACAGTCAATAAGACAAAAAGACAGACTACAGAATGGGACAAGATTTTCACCAACACTTCAAGTGACAGAGTACTGATCTCTAAAATATATAGAGAACATAAGAAACTAGACCCTAAAACCTTGAATAACCTAATAAAAATGGAGTTCAAAACTAAAAAGGAAATTCTAATCAGAAGAATTACAAAAGGCTGAAAGGCACTTGAAAAAAGGCTCAACATCTTTAGACATCAGAGAAATGCAAATCAAAACAACTTTGAGATACCACCTTATACCTGTCAGAACGTGTAAGATCAAAAACAAAGATGACAGTCTATGCTGGAGAGGATGCAGAGCAGGGGGAACACTCCTCCATTGTTAGTGGGAGTGTAAATTTGTACAGCCCTTTTGGAATGAAATATGGAGGTTTCTCAGAAAATTAGTTTTCACTCTCACCAAGCATCCATCAATACCACTATTGGGCATATATCCTAAAGATGCACATACATACTCCAAAAGCATTAGCTAAACTATGTTCATAGCAGCATTATTCATAGTATCAAGAACCTGGAGATAACCTAGATGCCCCTCAACTGAGAAATGATTAACAAACACATCTACACAGTGGAGTACTACGCAGCAGTAACAAAAAAATGATATACTAAAATTCACAGCAAGTAGATGGATTTGGAGAATATCCTCCTGAGCAAGGTCTCACAAATGCAGAAGAATAAGCAGAGAATGTACTCAATCATTAGCAGACTTTAAGCAAAAGCATTCTTATTTCTTTAAAAGGGGATGGGTGAATGAAGTGATTTAAAATACACACACACACATACACATACACACACACACATACACACACACACACATACAAACCTTCTGGTTGACTCTAGAAGGGTTGCTTAGCAGGAATTTGTAGTGGCCGTAGTGTATTCGTGGGCATTAGCTGTGACCTACTGTGCTTTCTTTCTGTAGTAGGGCCTAACATGGCTTAAGAAGCATTAGATTTTATTATTTTATATTCCATGTATTTTAGAGAAAAGAGATACAGAGAACTGTTTTTTTTGTTATTTAATATGCCTACAGATTAACAGACTAACTACAACTATTGATAAATTTTAATCTGTGCTGATCAAGTTTCTTTCTTTTTGTTTAAACATATTAAAAGTTAAGACACAAGAACAAATTCTGGTACCACTGCCACAGGTCTCTTAAACTTTCCATATCATTTAACTATCATCCACATTCAGGGGCCTATTTAAATCCTATGCAGGTTCCCCAGCTGTCAATTGAGAGTCAGTGAGCTCCCAATAGCTTGGGTCAGCTGTCTCTGTGGGTTTCTTCATCATGATCTTGACCCCTTTGTTTATATAATCCCTTCTCCCTCTCTTCAACTATACTGGAAGCTCAACCCAGTGCTTAGCTGTGGAATCTTTGCATCTGTTTCCATCAGTTTCTGGATGAAGGTTTTATAATGAAAGTAGAGTGGTCATCAATTTAATTATAGGGAAAGGTCAATTTAGGAAACCTCTCCACTATTGCTTGGAGGCTTAGCTTGGTCATCTTTATGGATTCTTGAATATTTGTCTAGCATCAGGTTTCTCTATATCCCTACAATTGTTCCCTTTATCAAGGTATCATTTTGTTGTTCTTCCTCTCTTTTCCTTCCCCAACTCAACTATCTCATTCCCCCATGTTCTCTTCCCAGCCCCTTCTAATCACTCCTCCCTACGGTCCATATCCACTAAAGAGATCTTCTCTATTTCTCCTTTCTGGGGTGGGGGTATGGGTCCCATAAATATCTCTCTTATGAATAGGCTTCTTGGAGCCCATCTCCTAAACAGGGACACCTTCCTCAGCCTTGATACTGGGAGAAGTGTTTGGCCTTACCTCAACTTGATATGGGAGACTGCATTGACTCATATAGGGAGTCCTTACCCTCCCTGACAAATGGATGGGGATAGGGTGGGGGAAGATGGGGAATGACTTGTAAGAGGCAAAGGAAATGTAACAGGGATGAGTCTATTCAATCTTTTAAATATAAAATATAATAATGATAAAAGATTTTTAAAAATCATTGGACTCAAGAAACTGAAAATATACCATGCTGTCTTTATCTTTCTTTCTTCCTTTCATTCTTTATTTATTTATTTTAGTTAAGGGGCATTTGGGCTATTTTAAGGTTCTAGCTATTATGAATAAAGCTACTATGGACATAGAACAAAAAAATAATAGATATAATCCTTGAGAGTTTAAATATATTTTTAATTTATTAATTATAAAAATATGGCAAGTAATTTATATTAAAACTATTTATATATAAATTGGAACATATAATTCTTTCTCTTCTAGTTTAACTGCAATGACATAACATCCATAAAGAACTAAATGAAAGCAACATGACCAGAAACTTTAGGTGACAAACAAACATAAATTTATTTTTAACTTAAGGGAACATTTTTCCACTTAATAAATGATATGTTAGTGACAATGTGATCAAGATGTTTAAAATCCTATATTTGCATGTCTGGTTTAGAATATATTATAATGACAGACACATCTGTAGGAAACCATAGATAATAGCAGTTCATACTTGCTTCAATAATATTTAAATGTTTCCTTTTTTGTTACTTGAGCATCATTTCCATGATATACTGTATACTAACTCTCAAAGTTCCAACTATTATAGGACTAGGATTTCCATTTTACATGCTTAACTTTTCCTGAATATTCATACAAACTACCTCTGAAAATACCCTCATTAAAAAGATCTGAGTAATAGTCCTTGCAAAACACTTTAAAATATGAACCTCGTGTAAATGCTAAGTAGCACTTTTATTAGTGTTAAACATTAAACAATAGCAGAGGGAGCAATAAATTTAGATTTACAGCATGGCCAAGGAAGAAAAATATTTTCTTAAGGAACATCAAAGGACAGTAAAAGGAGATCCCAGGAAACAAAGCTGTGTATTCCTATGGCACAGAAATACAGAATAAAAGGAAAAGCTACACTATTCTTTAAGAATATGGTCTACTATAAAACCTTACTACAAATAATAATGATTAATATAATGGGGTCAGAAGAAGAAAAATTTAAGCTATTTGAAAATGGAGGTCCAATAAAGGGCAATCTCGATTTTGTCACTAGTCATCTATCTTTCATGATGAGAACAGACCAGTATTTAAAACTTTCTTTCAGGATACATGTAACACTTTGACTATCATCACCTTGTAGTGAAAAATAACCTCATAATTTTCTAATAAGAGTGGTTAAAGGATACTTTTGTGCTATCCCCAACTCAACCATCAGAAATGACCTTTCTATCACCTTCTGCCTGTCAGTCATGGTAGTTCAGCTTATAGAATAAGTACTGATATTGAGAAAAAGAGTTGGGGTTTTTCTTACTTTGTCCTTGGAAAATGGCCCACTAGTGACCTCTAGGCTCACTATGAATTTGAGTAAAAGTTCTTAAATACAATTTTCCTTGTATTGAAATAAAATACAGAATCCAAGACGTCAATGGTCATTTTACCACTTCTCTGTATTGCTTTTAATATAATAAATATAACTTGCCATTTGAAAATAAGGCAGGAAAATGTATCCTACAACCACTCTCAGTGTCCTTATACCTATATTGACTTTAAAAAATAAAGAGATGATCAAACCTGTCTTAGATGATCTTAGTCAAGTCACGTTATAACACACTCTGCCTAGCTCAGGATATTAGAGTAACCATGCTCTGGAAGACAGCCCAGGGAAGAAGTGAACATAATTGATTATAACATTATAGTTCCTCTGAGCCCATTCCCTTCAGAGGGAGACCTAACACTGTATTGATATTACGATGAGGAGATTGGACTTGGCTGGAGTAGATGTGCTACACTGAGCTAACAACCCAACTTGGGATTTCTTGCCTTTTGGGGGAAGGGGATGGGGGATTGGGGAGGAAGAAGCTGACGATTTTACTGCTTCTCACTTGAAACAGACCACAGAAAAGTCAGATGGGATAAGTTGAAGACAGGACTTTTAATGGAGAATGAAGACATATTTACTGTTAGTTTGCCTGTAATGTGTAAAAGCCTACTTGAAGTCTCTTCTCCATAGGTCTCTAGAGGAGAGCCTGGGATCAGATAGATTGGATGGGTAAAGGAGAACTAAAAGATGGGGTCAGCGGCCTGGAAATGTCTTCATCCCACACGAAGAAAAGCTCTGAGCTACCAGGAGTGCTCCCTTGGAAAGAATGTCTAGGATAAACATGTATCATGGGACCCAGGGATTTTTGTCATCTAAAACATGGATGCCATACTGCCTTAGTAGTGAATTTCTGAAAAACTTTTTTAGGTGAGGTAAATGATATGCAGCTAACCTAAGTGAGTGAAGCCGGCAGACTGGAAAGTGGTGGCTGTGAAAACAGACCAAGCACACAAATAGTCTAAGGGTTATTAAATCCAGTTGATTGTTGCTCTATGGGCACATTTTTTTCTTCCTTCCTTCCTTTCTTTCTTTCTTTTTCTTTTTCTTTTTAAAGAAGCAGGAATTCAGATATCCTGACCTGATGCCAACTAAAGAAAACATTCTAATTTTAAAAGAAAAAGATAAAAAAGAAAACTCTGCAGTCCTGGCTTTTCCTCTCATCCAGTGTTAGTCGGGAACACTTGGTTCATGTGGTCAGGCTTACTTAGATTTGGAGAAAGATATAAAACCCACTTCTCTCTTTGTAGAAAACTACAAATGTTCTCAAATAAGTGTATGTATTATAGTCTCAGATACTTTTAGCATCACTGTAGTTGTAGTTTTTGAATTTTTTGTATATTTACAAAATATACAAATTGCAATAATGAAAAAAGAATTAAAAAATCTTGGTAAAAGTTTACACACACACACATTGTAAATTCAGTTTGGAACATGTGAATTCAGTTTCTTCAGAAAATCATCAGTAAGAAAATGGTTTCTGTGGATGATTGCTTACTAAATATAACACAAGTAGCAGAGACACTGAGAACAAAAATTAATATATTTGGCCTATGACAAGTCAGATTGGAGGCAAAAACAACCTCTTCATTAACTAATGACAATAAAGCACACTCACAGTGTACAGATAAACATCCCATTACAAGACTGAGACTATTTTTAAGTTAAAATAAAATCACTGAAGTATTACAAAAAAAAAAAGAATGTATTGTCATTCAAACTTGGACAGTTCCTATAATTTTCTGTCTTTGGAATCAACTTCATGGATTGATTGATGCAACCTAATGAGAGGATAAACTTACTGTCTTGATTCATATCCATCCTTTTATTTGTATCATTCAGAGCCTCCCACATTGCAGTGAATTTGTCTGGAGCTCAATAATAAGTACAAAATAAACAAATGAGGCATAGTTCATAAAAAAATTAATATATTGGCCCTCCTGAAACGGAGAAGCCTCTTTAAGGCAAAGGACATGGACAATGAGACAAAACCAAAGACTACAAAATGGGAAAAGATATTCACCAACCCAAATCTAACAGAGAAATGACCTCTAAAATATATAAAGAACTCAAGAAACCAGACATTAAAAATACCAACTAATCCAATAAAAAATGGAGTAGAGATCTAAACAGAGAATTTCAAAGAGAAGAATCTCAAATGCCTCCCCAAACAACACCTAAATGTCCAACAGCCTAAGCCATCAGGAAAATGCAAATCAAAAGAATTCTGAGATATCATCTTATAACTGTCTGAATGACTAAGTTCAAAAACACTGATGACAGCCTATGCTGAAGGGGATGTGAAACAAGGGAACAAACACTCCTACACTGATGTTGGGAGTTTAAACATGTACAACCAATTCGGAAATCAGTGTGGTGGTTTCTTAGAAAACTGAAACACAATCTACCTCACAATCCAGCAATACTATTCTTAGACATATACCTAAATTATATGCACTTTCATACTATATGAATATTTGCTCAAATATGTTCATAGCAGCTTTATTCATAATAGCCAGAACTTGGAAATAACCTAGATAGATGCCCTTCAATGGAAGAATGCATAGAGAAAATGTGGTACATTTACACAAATGGAGTATTACCCAATGGGAAAAAGCAATCACATCATAAAATTTTCAGGCAAATCAATGGAATTAAAAAAAAATCATTCTAAGTGTGGGAACCCAGATCCCAAAAGACAAACACAGTATGGTACTTACTCTTAAGTGAATGGCAAACACATAGAAAAGGATTAACAGGCTAGATTCCACAACCTGGGAGAAGAGAGGAAGACCCTAAGAGGGATATATGTGGATTGCCCCAGGAAGGGGCAATCGTTAAGATCTCCTAGGTAAATTGGGAAGGGGAATTAGCAGGGAGGGGAAAGGGTCTGGGAAATGAATGTTGGAGAAGACCGAGTTGGGGGAGGGATGGAGAAGTGAGCAATGAAAGAGATATCCTGAAAAAGTGAGCCATCATAGGCATAGGGAGAAATCTAGTGCTAGGAAAATCCACAGGAACCCACAAGGAGGTCCCAGTTAAGTTTCCTATCCATGATGGAGAGGGTGCTTGAACTAGCCTTTCCCTGTAGTCAGTTTGTTGATTATCCCAATTGTCATCATAGGACCTACAACCAATAACTGATGAAAGCAGACGCAAAGACCCACAGGCAAACACTTGGTGAAATTAGACTGGAATTTAGTTGAAAGGTGAAGAGGGAGGAACAGTTAGAGGAGCAAGGTGAGAGTCAAGGGCACAATGGAGATATCCCCAGCTGAGCTAAGCTAATAGGAGCTCACAGATTCTGGGCTGACACCTGGAGAGCCTGCATGGCACCAAACTAGACCTTCTAAATGAGGGTGACAGTTGCTCTAATCAAAATGGTCATATGAACTGGTAATGGTGGGATGCCTTGCTGATTCTTGATACAAGGAGAAAGGTATGGGTCCTGCCTCAACTTGCTATGTTAGCCTATTCAAAGGAGACCTTATCCTCTTTGAGAAGTGGATGGAAGTTCAGGTGAGGGGAAGGAGGTGGCAAAGGTTCAGGAGAGAAGGAGAAGAGGGAAGAAGAACAGTGGAGGGTATATAAAAGGAATTTTATTAAATTAATAAAAAAAATCCAATACAATCTAGACCAGAAACAAACTCACAAAAAGTGGTTAGTGAATAAAAGCATGAGAAGAAAATATCTCTTAGGACACAAAAAGGTGCACAGCATTGCTTATCACAAAAGAAATAGAATCTACAATGACAACTTTTACCTGTTTTCATCAGAGTGATAGAATGGACTGGTGTTTTAATATGTACATCTTTGATTTTACCATATTGTGGTGGTTTATTATGTTAGTGGTTATGAGATAATTATATGTTACATTTAATTGAATATTTATGCAATCATTTTAAAAACCTGACAGTTCCTTGTAGGATTCTGTCACTAAACTGGAACAGAAAATAAAAAAAAAAAATATCTCTGTGACAAAGTACTTTTTGCTAATCATTAAAACTGTAATTACTGGGAACTAAATGCCAACCTTGGTTTACCATCTGCTTGTCCATCTTATAAAATTCAGGTGGTGAAGCCCCATTTTGTAAACAGCTCTCAAACTGCTGTCATCATCTTTCAAAGTATATCCTCAAAAATCAATTAATCAATTTTGTTCAACTCTCAAAACAGAGCCTTCTTCTAGTACTATTTGTTTATTACTGTTTGCATATGGAACGGCAAGATGAAAATAATCATGAGACATTTACTAGCTCATTTTTGAGAAGTTTTTCATGTTAGATTTTTGTTTTTGTTTTTGTTTTTTGTTTTTGTTTTTTAATTTGGAAGAACAAATAATCATGAAGTAAACAGCTTCAAACAGTCCATGTTTAACTTTTCATGCTGTTCCTGCTAGGCCACAGTCAGGGTGATAGCCAGCAGAGGTGTTAACCTCAAGATTCAGCTTGAAATCCATGCAATTCCAGACCATTTCAGGTTTTTAGCAGAGGTCACATGCTTGTGGCTGGAAGTAAAGTCTTACACTATCTGGGGAACGCTGGATCTGGAGCTCTTCTAGATGAGCAAGTGGTAATTTTTTGCTTACACATTAGGGCCTGAGGTACTGCTTCTGTTAGCGTGGCAGTCTCTGGTATGCAGGTGGTTAGAGGGATGCGTCTCATCATCTTGGCCCTATACAATTGCTGAGAGGCAAGTCTCTATTCCATGTAGAGAGATATGGCTAATTAGGTGGTGAATATGAGGCCCTCTTAAGGATGCCCACCATAACAGCAATTTTAAAGTCTTCTGCTTTCAGGGGGATTTTTTTTATATATTGCAAATTTCGTGCTAAAGATCTCTACTACATGTCACCATTTACTGAGTACAACAATTAAAAAATATTCAGGATTTAGGAAGTGACATTATGTTTCCTGAAATGGTGCCTTCTACAATACAGTGGAGATAGCAGTATTCTGCAGCATGCTTGTTTTACAAGAGAAGAAACCTGGGACAGGAGCCTTTCTTTTTTCATTATTATTATTTTTTTTATTTTATGTGAATTGGTGTTTTGCCTGCATGTATAACTGTGTAAGGGTGTCAGATCTTGGAATTACAGACAGTTGTTAGCTGCCATGTGGATGCTGAGAATCGAACTCAGGTCCTCCAGAACAGTCAGTCCTCTTAACTGCTGAGCCATCTCTCCAGCCCAACAGGAGCCTTTCTCCACTCACTATCTGATTCACCACTTTCCTTTTGGGGAAATGTAATTGGAAAGACTAAGTCCCCAAACACAGCAGATTAGTCACTTTCTTTCATGGTCTGTCTCAGTTATCTGTCTTATTACTCCTCCAGCAAGGGGCTGAATAAACTATCTTTCAAGAGAAATGAAAGGAAATAAATGTACTCATATGTCAATAAATCTAATGATCATTGACTTTCTTTATGTTTTATAGCCAGTATTTTTTTTAAAAGGAGTCAACACTTACTCTTATGATTATTTGAATTAAATATTTGCAAACAAATTTGTATACTCTCCATCAAAACAAATTACTGAAGTGATATTTCCCTTATATTGACTGAATCCTACTAATAGTGTTTCTTATTTGAGAGTAAAGAATTATGATTGGGCCTAGAGTACTTTTGAAGCCTTCATCTCAGAGTAATGTGGAATTTAGAGCATTAACTTTCCCTTGTTTTAAAATGCTGTGATTAGAAAAATAAACAGGCTATTATTTAGTCCTTTATACTTACTGCCATCATGAACAGAATGGGAATGTTTGTTTGTTTGTTTTGAGATTATATTTTAATTACAACATGTCTCCCTTCCTTTTTTCCCTCCATAGTCCCACTATGTCTCTCCCTGTTTGCTTTCAAATTCAAGGTCACTTTTTTTCATTAATTGTTATTGCATGTATAAATATATATTTGTATATGCATATAATTCCTAAATATAATCTTCTGAGTCTATATAATGCTATTTTCCTATATGTTTTCAATCTGTTTGGTTGAGTGGAAAATGGTCAGAGATGGAGTTTTAATTTGGAAATCAAGAAGGAGTTGAGCATTTGGGGGGGGCATCTGAGCTTACAGAAACCCTACAGGAGCATCTGTGTATCCATTTTGAGCCCCTGGGTGAACTGTAAATATGTCAGAAAGAGAAATGGAACTCATTAAATGATTAAATACTCTGCTACAACTGCACTATATCCACTTAACACAGTATTGTGTTATTAAACAAAGAGAGATCTAGACCATCTAACTCTGAAATGTTCAAAAGTTTGATAAATGTAAAAATTTCAAAACGCCAAAGGAAATCAGCATGGAACACAATCATAGTAAGAGTTGCTATTACTGTGATGAGTCACCATGACCAAAGAAACCTAGGGAGGAAAGGATTTATTTGACTCACATGTCACATCACTGTTCACCATTAAAGGGTCCAGAGAGAAACTCAAGCAGAGAAGGAATCTGGTGGCAGATGACGCAGAAGCCATACAGGAGTGTTGCTTGATGTTTTGCTCTCCACCAGCAGCTCAGGGATTGCACCAGCCACAATGGGCTGCATCCTCTCCCATCAATCACTAATTAAGGAAACACACTACATGTGGCTCATAGGAAGGCTCTTTCTCTATGGAGGTTCTGTTCTTTCAGATGACTCTAGCTTCAGTCAAATTGACATAATTCTAGCCAGCATAAGTAACTACTTTGGGAACTACTTTGGGAATTATTGGGCTAAATTTAATGAAAATGTTCTTCAGACTTGTTTGAAAACCAAAATATGAATTTCTTCTTTATTTGTGAAAGCAAATTTAGTTTCTAGCTAAATTTAAAAAAAAAAAAAAAAGAACAACAACAAAAAAAAAAATGGGGAGGTGACACCACAACTGGCAAGGCTAGAACACAGCTAAATGACACAGTGCCTCACTTCTGCATGGATGGCCTCTGCCACAGGTGGGGGTGAGGAAGGAATTGTTTTCTTTAAGGATCGGACCACAGGGAGTTTGATTATGCTCCAGGAAATACATGAGCAGCATGAATGAGCAGAGTAGGTATGAATCCGAGAGGACTGATAACTGAGGTTGATGGGGTACATGATGTAAAATCACCAAACAATATACATATATAAATAAAATAAGATTGAATTGAGTTCCTCAAATTTTACTTAGGCTCAAATATTCCTAGAAATACTATGAACACCATTTTAAGAATTCTGTAAATTATCCCAATGACCTCTTCTTTAAGTATCAAGATTCTTGTTAAGTGTCAGATAGCTTCCCAATATATAAAACAATGCATATGCCAAAAAAAAGAGGGAGGTGGGCAGAGGTATGCAAGATATCATAAACTCAGTGTTTGTGTACACCCAGAAAGAAATGTTCAAGCCCTATGTCACATCATGGTAATATGTAGAGGTCAGATAATTCAGGAAGACAGAATAAAATAATTTTTGGATTATCTACTTAACAATGTAAATATGTTTACTAACCATCTAAATAACAAATGAACAAAATAAATATTTGTAGGCTGTTAAAATAAGATAAGCATGTGTGTTATTAGTTGATTTATAAGTATATTTTACTCTGAACTTAATTGACGTGTAATAATGTATCATAAACAAACTAAAATGCACCTGAGAGGTTGGAAAAACATGTAACACTAAATCAGAGGATAAATCTGTAGTACAAAATACATGAGTAACAAAGTGATTTTTAAAAGGTAAACATATTAGTGAAAATGGTTTTTAAAAAATTAAAACTGAAAACAAGCCAAGCTAATGGCCAATGAATTAGTGAAAGCAGCTAAAAACCTGGTATGCATTAGGGAGGCTTGACAGAAAACTAATTTATTACTAGCTTGAAAAAGTGTAAAATATTGAATAATTACTGATATTCCAGATGAAGTAGGAGATATTTGTTGGATCATTTATGAAAATAAGTCCAAAATTTATAGAAAATATCCTGGCAGTTTATAGTCAATGAAAAATGCTTTGCTATAATTCTATGGAATTACAAATACCTGTACTTTAGGATATTACAAAAAGTTTATCATAAATTTATGGTGGTTCCAAAATGACAGAAGCTTCCAAATGTCTACACACATTATGGTTGCAAAATTCATCAAGAGTGTTGTACAGAACCCTTTTGGTGGTGATTAGTTTATTTTATTCCAAGCAATGTAAAATGAGACTCCACATGCCAAGACTTGGTAAACTTTTTCTTTTCTTAAGTTATAAGAATATTTCTATTGTTTTTTGAAAATCAATATCAAACATTATATAGGACTTTTTTTGTATGACAAAATCTAGAAAGACATTTCAAAAGACCCACAATGATTGACAAATTACAAAAAGTTTCAGGACTAGGCTTCAAGAAGTCATTAAAAATGCAAGATGGAATATATTCCTAAAAAAGAATGAGAACATTAAGCAATTACATTTTTACTCCTAAAACCTACAAAAAGCAAAACTTTAAAGTTATTATTGGCATTTAATAAAAGTGACAGGATGCACACTGCACTTTATGTGTTCTGTTGTGGGTTGGTAGGGGCTGATAGAAATGACCAGATAAGAAAACAAGGGCAATATTTGAAACTAAGATGTGGCTTATAACCTGTGGGTTCTGCGTGAGAAGGTACAAGTTGTACATTTTGTGCAGCAATTCTCTCCACATCTGAAAACTTTGAATGCAGTGCTGCTATTTTCCAAACATGCTGTTTGCCTTGCATGCTGCCAGCCTTCTCCACTACAATAATGTAGATATGGGATCACTAGGGAGCTAGTAGCTACATGAGTTTCTATAGAATATTTTATTTTTATTTTACACCTCAGTTTACACCTCTGAGACTACACTGCTCATGGATGAGAGGGTTTTCTTTCTTTTATGAATTATTAATAATCTTTCTAGAAAAGACATGACAGCTCGAAGAATGATATGCACTCATGTTGACATATCTGTTTTCATTTTGTTATACATTCAGAATGAAAGTCCTTAAAGGCTAAAGGGAATTTTTTTTTTTAAGTAACAATTACAACAAATAAATGAAGTGAAATTTTCAAGAAAGCAAGAACTTATGAAACAAACACTGACACATCCCAATGCTTTGGTTTATTTTGTCTCAAGAGGTCATTAATATTTTATGGAAATGCACAATCAGCATATATATAAGCTGTAGTTAGTACACAATAAATTATTTGACTTTATTGTGAAAATTAAGGGTTTTTTCTAATCTAAATTATTGAATTGATTTTGAAAATAGCATTTTAGCACTTTTGTTTTGCTTCAGTAATAAATTATTCTGTTTAGAAGTTTGCTTTAAAAAAAAATCTTAAAACTAAGTCAGCCTTCAGAATAAGAGCAGCCACAACTTTTAATTTATTTTAAAGCTGAGTATTGTTATCTGGATTTACTATCAAAGTAATTAATGGTAACAACTGTGCATAATGTTCAGCTAATAAATGTTGTGCCTTGTAAGCCACAGAGGAAGAAGCTTAGCTTGTACCAAGGTTGAAGGAGTCAGGCAAATGACAACCAAACTGGGGAAATTTACTGCTGCACTTGTGTGAAGTGCCCCACACATCAATCCTACCCCTCCCTACTGCAGAATCCTAGAAATTGGTGATGGTGGTTTTCATTTGCTTTTTTTAAAAAAAATATATATATAGTATCAATGAAAAATTAGCATATGTGTCAAGAATGGTTTGGTTTCACTGAAAGGTACAGATCTATACTTTGGAGCACATAAATTACACAGACTTTTCAACCCTTTTGACTCTATTAAAACTTAAGAGTCATGAATTGCAAAAACTTTTTAGGTCGTTGCTAAGCAAGTCTCAGAGAGATTCTTTAAAAAGGTAAATAAAAGTTTATGAGTCCTAGTGTAATGTAAAATGGAAGTGGGTACTCTTTTTGTAGAGGAAAATGGGTGGATATTTGTCAATAAAGGTAGATACATACATATACACATACTGTTATACTATGTTTGATAACTCATAATGAACAACAAAAAATTCAGTCTCTAATTTTCTAAGGCCATAAAACTATCAATTATGAAATAATTTGGCTAAAATAATGCCATATGGTACCCAAGCCTCAATGAGTGTTCTGAATTTATCTCATTCTTACTAAAAATAAATCAGTTACTATCATTCAGAAGTTATCAGATGCTCTTAGACAAAAATTGACTAAGCCAAAAATAATCACTGCTTCATTACTATATTATATTTGACTTCATAATACCACCTTTTCATTTGAGTTTTAAACACTAGTCTGCCTTGAGATCATAGGAAGAGTACAGGCTTCCTATAATAATCAAATTGTCATCCAATAACATCTTACACATGGAAATCAATCAACAATAATGTGATCAATGGAGCTTATTTCTAAATGCCCAGGAAAAAAATAATGTGTAGCAAAAACTGTATTTTTTTAAATCTTTTTTTCATTAACAAAGTTTCCAAACACATGGAATATTTACTTCTCAGTGTTTCTTAGAAATGGCATGATCAATCCATCATCCTCAAAACTATCAGTTTTTCTATTAATAATAAGAATGCTTTTAATGAGTTTCAATTGTTCATCTTGTTGGGCATCATGTTAAAATGTATCTTTTGCAAAGTGAACACAAATTCAACAGAGTATCTAGGAAATTTTTTATACTCAGTACTCTCAGTATTTATTTTACAGTATGGCATATTTGCTATACACATCTCTATGTTTAAACTTATTTTCATTTATTTATTATGGTGTGCATCAGTGTTTGTTGAGATCAGTGAAAAATTTGCAAGAGTCTGTTCTCTCCTTCCACCTGAGAGTCCTGGGAAGTGAATTCAGGCCCTCAACTTTGGTGGCAAATATTTGGTGGTACTGAGAGTGATTTACAATTAATGGTGTAGCCTTTTCTTGAGGTCGCTGATGTCATAATTCATCCTATGTGTTTTACATTTAGGACTTCTTAAAGCACAGTGACTGTTCTTGAAACATTTTTTATCCATCATTTTACTTATCTCTCCTCCAAATTTTCTTTACAACAAATTATATTCTCTTAAGACCAAAATATTGAATTTAATACAGATGTAGGCTTAATATAGCTAATGAACAGGAAGTATTTGGTAGTAAATGCTGATGCAACTCTGAAAGGGATCTGTGCTGTGTCCTTTCAGAAACTAAGAGCAAAAGGGAGATGGAGAACATGAATATATTCTTAAAGTTGGTTGGAAAAATATTAACGTTTCCAAGCCCTGACTATAAGGTAAAGGCTGGCTTCTCAGGAGGAGTATATTAAGTACATCACTTAGAAAAATCTCTGAGGATGAGACAAATGAGAATGAGGTTTAATGTATGTCCACAGGAGAAGTCAATAAATAAAAGGTAGTCATGGTTCTTATTTCTTGGTTCTGCTGTTGTCTTGAGTATGCTCTCCGATAGTGATTTCTTTCTTCTAGCTATTTTGAACGTGAAAAAGATAACCAAAGATCTTTCATGAGGATATTCATATTTTGCATAATCTGGAAGACAGGGTTTATGAAAACTTATGAAAATTTTAAATTTAGAAATTATATGAGTAAAGCCTATAATTTGAATAGTTACTTCAATTACACACTGGACACTAAAACTTTTACTAGCATCTAGCACTAGAGATGGTGGTAGTCTTTGATTACCCATTGTCTACAGCTTAAGATGAGGTCAGGTTTCTTGTGTCACAGGCTATGTAAAGTGAAGGAACTCTTTTAGCAGAGATAGACAACAAAAACTAACTGACTGTCCATAAAGTCTTGTCCATTAAACCTACGATCCTTCAGAGAACAAACCATTTCAAACATGTTACAACAACCCTTGGTAAACAATTTTTTATAGGTGCCAGTTCAATAGCAAAATTATTGAAGGGTAATAAGAAGGTTTTTTTTTTTAGTAAATTGATAAAGAAGAAAAAATTTTCTAGAAATAAAAATAAGTTGATTAGGAGAATGACTACATGTTGTTACTTGTGGCAATTTCGTAGCATCCTGTAATTGAAATATTTGATTCTGGAAGTCTGCTGATAAACCTTGTATCATGGTGTAAGAGACTGAAGGAAAAGAAACTGTGCTGCTGTCATGGAAGTTGCTTTATTTTAAGAACTATTTTGTGAGTTTTTAAAATAATATAGAAGATGTCTTCTTAAATTTTTCTCTTATGCTCAGAAAAGGCAAATTCAAATCCAGAAAGTATTTACCTGCTGTTTTTCTTTCCTATGTTGAGTCTCCTATAGCACAAGACAAGATTACTAAGAAATCACCTTCATTCAGACGGCTAGTCATGTGATGTCCCTAGTGATTCATTTTGGTTTCTAGTGTCTAGGTAGCATATGAAACACCTTTGCTTTGTGGCTGGATATTGAACAACAGTAATTGTACAACTTGAACTAATTAGGAAACTGAAGGATGTTTAACCATGCTCATCAACTTCTTGTCCAGCAGAATATCTGACTGGGAGACATGGGAGGAGGAAGGGAGTTTTAACTAGGGGATACATGGATAAAAAATATGACTTTATAATAAAAAAGGAAAAAAGAAAAAAACTAACAAGGGAGAGCAGTGCATAATGCTTATTGTGTATACAGTAGTTCTTAAAACTAACCAGTGATTTCAATTAACTGAGCTAAGATGAACATGTTCTTTCCACTGTTGTGTAATGGCCTTCTGCAATCACTTTTCTGGAATTGGTTTTCTATTAACAGATTGAGATTTATCAGGTCATGGGGAAAATTATGCAGGTTTGGATTTAACTGAACCTGAAAAGAACCAAAAAGAAATTAATGAGACATTTTTCTTTGTTTCAGATGGTTTAAAAATGTATGAATAGAGAAAACAGAACTTTATGTTCTCATATCATAAATTTCTTGGGGGAATATACAAGAATGTTAACAAAATGCCAAATATTATACACATAATTTCCTAGTGACAGAAAATATTTTCTTCGCAGGCATTAAATAATTCATGCTATTATCCTACACAGGAATACTATAACTAAAAATAGACTTTGAACAGTGCATAAATATTTTTCAATGTTTGGCACCTATCACTGAATAAGTACAGGAGATGTGTAACTCCTTTATGATTGTATTTAAGGTTTGCCCCACAGGAAAAAAACAAAAAAAAAAAAAACAAAAAAAAAACATGTGCCTGCTATTTTAAGTCTTTACAAGCACCCCTTTTCCCTTTGGGTGAGCCTACAATGATTATTCTGCAAAATGGACATAGTAACAACTGCCTTCTTCACTCATGTCTCTGCGCCTTAGATTAATGCAGTTCTCAGACACCATCACAGAAATTTCTCACAGATGGTCTAAGTTCAGAGAGTAAGTGTCAATAAAGTGCTCACCCACAAATAGGACATTAACATCTTTATCACCTTGCCTTCCTTACAAGGTTCAGAAATCTTTAACGTGGAGCAGAAAGATTTTTAGAGACAGTAGTCAGGAAGCAACAGAGCAAAACAATGTTTTTACTGGAAAGGTAATATGGAGTGTTGAATATACTCCAGAGAATAAAACAAAAATATTCTTCTATAATTACTACTTTTCTTAAGAAATCTAGATCCACTTGCATTACTTACTTCAATATGCCATGTGAGCTCCTACACAACAGCTGTTGTTGCCTCCACAGGACTGGCATTAAATCAAAGCAGTTATTTAACTTTTAGCATGAAGGAAAAAGTGTTCATAAGACACGATTTTTACCTGAGAAGCTATGAGTCTTTAATGAGTTACAAGAAGGAAGGATCAGGTTTCTTTGAGGGTACAGCACCTGGTAGGTCAATCATAACTCCAGTGGATGACCCCACACCCAAGAGTATACAGGGAGGACAAACTGGATGCCATGAAGGAAAGAAACATGAAGTTAAAATATGGAGTGTGAGATGGGTGTGGATCTTGGAAGAGTTATGAGAATGAGTTGTGAGGTAAATATGATAAAAATACAATGTAAGAAACCCTCAAAATTTTTAAAGTGTCATATATAAAAATAAGAATACAAAAAATGCTATGGAGGCACTTTGCTTAAAATGAATTTTATTTAGAGAAAGTGAAACAAATATTCTAAGATTTTGTCATTTTGTTTTCTTTATATGTTTTCTGTAAATAGTCTTCAAATGTAACAAGAAAAACAAAAGAGAAATTGTTAAATCTTAACTATAGCTAATGAACTGCAAATGATATTTTTAAATAATTGAACATAGAACATTGACAACTCTTACAAGTAAATATGTCATATTCTCAGAGCTTATTTTCTGTACTCACATGGGGTATACTATACAGAAACTTGCAAGCTTGAGCTATAGCGAGGAGAAAAGGTCAAGTCTTGAAGGCACTCAAGTGTGAGATCTAAATATTATTAAAACACTGCTATGTGTTTGAGTCAGCAATGATTCACTTGTATTACTTCTTTCATTATGCCACATAGTCTAAAAGAAACACTGTATATGAACCATGATGCAATTCTTTTACTTATTTGTGGAGAAACAAAAATATTTATAGAAACTATTGAGCTATTACATTTTAACCTGACTCTTCTGAAAAATGAAGTGGAAGAAAGTATTATAAATATTCTTCTGTACTGTTTTAAGTATTTCCTTCAAATTTGAAATAGAGATTTAAATTAACAATCCTTGTTCTGACCTAGAATAATTTTTGTTCTGTGATTCTGTCATTTCATTAAATTTCTCTTTTAATTGCTTGATTTTTCTCCTAAAAAATCTATGTTTATTGCGCTAAATACAACTCCATACAAATTTGCATAAGAGTGGTAATGTAGAGAATGATTTTGCTCATTATTTATAGTAACTTCCTGTCACTAATCCTTCCTAATAAATAGAAGTAATATAGCAATGAATTTTGGAATGTGTATACTGCAGTTAAATGATACTAGCTTGATTTAAAAGTTTTATCTGGGAGGAACAGGAGGGGAAAGGGAGTTTGAATAAGAGGATATATGGATAAAAAATAAGACTTTATTCATAATTAAAAAAGAAAAAATTCAAATAAAGAAAATACCAGCATAAGAGAGAAAAATGTTTTCTCATTATTTGCTATGAAATTTAATGTGAATGTTCTTTTCAAGTTTCAGTTTATTCACACTCAAAATTAGAATAATAAGATTATAACCATAGGGTTTTAATTACTGAAAAATTACTTTTGAAGTAGCTCTTATTTCCTTATGTATAGAAACCAAATATCAGCTGGCTGCTTTCTTTTATTCATATTGTATAATTATTTGGGGTTTCCATTAATATGGAACTCCCTCAGTCTTACACAGATGCATTCTTCATTGTAAGAAACAAATGCAAAAGCAGCTGCGGATAACAACCTGAGATACAGAGCTTTATAGATTTTTTTTTTTAAAGAATTACAGTTACATTTGTATTTAGTCTATTTGTATTTAACAAAATTAAAGAAAATATTCTATTATCTACCTTATCCTTATGAGTCCAAAGTTTCACATCTAATTTGCCTTTTAACTAAGGAAAACTATATTTATAACTTTTTAATATTCAACTACATCAAAGATCACAAAAGTATATATTACCTGAGAAAACAGAAAATGCAAGCAACTCCCAAAATCCAGAAATGACAAAGATGACATCTGGGTGGTACGTAAGGCAATAAGGAACATCTTCATAAGATAATTCTGCCATTTTATTCTTCTTGAACTCTTGTGAACAAATCATGCCCTTCAGAAAGAGTTAAATAAACAACACTTGTTTCTACTTATCACCTCTGTGATCCAGTAATCTTCAGCATTATTATGCAGGCTTACCTAGCTTCTGTTGCATGTCCTTTTAATTACTGAATCTCAGGAACAACACTTCTCTGCAACTGGATTCAGACCTGCCCATGCACTGAGTCAAATGCAAATGATGGGGAGTTTAATTTCCTCTGGTTATCCAGTCCCACAGTTTTGCAGATCCATTTTTTCTTTTGATTTTCTTTGTAGCAGGAGAAATTCCTTTAATGAAAAATAAATTATTCCACCAAGATATGTGACTGAAATGTAAATCATATCATCATTCTCTCAGTATGAAGACAGATATACAAGCCCTTAAATTGAAAATAAAGGTTCATAGTAATTCTATGATGTAAGATATTTTAAAACTCATTTATATTTTAACTTCCTTTAACATCATAGTCTTTAGTGTAAACATTTCGATCACCCATTTCATAAATATTGTGCTAGGTATTTTACTCCTTTTCATGCCATTTTAAATAAAATTATTTTATTTCCTTTCATAGAGGCTCCCCCAAAATGCAGCTCATTAAATTTCAAATATAAAATGAAATGAAAGATTGTTCATAGCTTAGATTTTTAGCTACCGAAAGAGTTATTATTTTATGTAATTGTCTATTAAATATTTATTTCAATTCACTTCTTAATTGATACCTTCTTTCAGTTCCTATGGCCTTAATATTTACTCTTGTTTGGTCAAAGTTTTGAATTATCCATCCTTGACACACGAGTTCTCAGTTCCCCTCTGGCATCACACCTTGTAACCACCTTAAACTGGGCTAGAGACTTCTATCAGGCCCTTTCATAATGCTGTTTCACTCCACTGTAGTTTCTATAATAATGCCACTTAGAATTTATGTAAGTACATATGATTAAACTCATTATTTCCTATCATCTCTGTAATCATCCCTTTAGAAATGGAAGTACTTTTTCTATAACTATTAAGTTCGAATTAACACTATTGTATACTGTGACTGGCAAAGCAGATAATATATTTATTACTAAATTGTGAGAATAAGAAAGCAAAATATTAAAATTATATTTTTATATATTACAGTCCATATTCATGGCTATGAAGAAAAATAATAGACATTAATGATGTAGCTCACTGAAACAAAGCCCACAAGCCCAGATAACATTCCTAGTGACCCCAATAAGAGAGGTAGATTTTTTAAAAATTTTGGAGTCATATTCATTTACCATAATATCTAACAAAGAAAGTTTATTCAATAAATCTTTCAATCAAGTTCAGAAGCTGCAAAAGAATCTTTGTACTGAGAAGTAGCACTGAAATTATTATCATTGTTGTTATTATCCATTATTTAAGCAAACTATTGTTTACTAAGGAAACATGTCACTAGATATGTTAAAAGTTTAGGACAGAATTATATATCTTTTGCTTTAAATAAAATTTGTAAATATTTTGTTCTGACTCAGCTTTTAAATATGAGATTATAATATTAACATTTCTTCTACTTAGGCTAAACTGAAAATGTTTACTAATTAATTACATAAAAAATCGTCATACTAACCTTTCTTTGTGTAATCTGAAAACAATAACTATCCAAAGTGGTATATGATTATAACATATTTTGAAACAGTAAGACAATTTTATCTTCTACACCATAAACATATATTACATTTCAATTTCTCATCAGTATACATTTCAATTTGAGACTAAAATTTTTCCAGTGCATAAATGATCTCAGAGAATGAATTTAAAAAAAACTTACTTCAGAGCTTAATGAGTCCATTATATGTTTCAGAACCCTACGGGAGTTAATAAAATACATTCCTTCATCTCAAGGGCTAGGTAATATATAAATACTTACTAGTTTAGAAAAGAGAGTTAAGAAATGAATATTCTAGTCAAGATCTATAAGTAACCTTGGTATTATGCAATGAGGCATAGGAAAAATTGACTTAGAACACTTGAGGGGAAAACAACACTAGTGATTGAAATAATTAAATTCTACTTATTTTACAAAATCCTATTTCTTCTTGTTCTGCCTGATCAAGTTTTCTGCCTACCCTTTTTCCCTTAAGAAACAATAACTTTCTTCTCACATGGGCCCATCAGAACAATTTAACATTGCTATTAATAAAGTAAAATAAATAATTTCCTGGAAATGTTATTTCATTGTTGACTGACTTCTTTGAGTGGACTGATTGCTTTAGTTTTTGTATAGGTTTTAGCTTAGGCAATTCTAATCTTTTGCTTTTCTCTAATATGGGAGGAGATAACAGAGGCTTATAGAACATCTTTTCATTGTTAATTATTAATTAATAATTGAGAAAATTGTAAAAGTTTAAACCTGAAATGATATCACTTTATGATAAGAAAAATGCATTATTTTCTTGGTAGTCTGAGCAGAGAAAGTAATATAAAACAATGTGAGCACATGATAAACTTTTTATCATCTACTCTTTTATATATCTGCATAATTAAAGTAAAATCTTCAAAAAAATTAACAAACAAAAGAGAGAAGAAATAAAATAACTACAGAGGATCACCAACTAAGCTGAGTTTCCTATTTTGGAGGTCATTGCAACAACAGTCAATAATGTTGTGAAAATTTCCCCAAACAACTGTTAAAAGTGCAAATGTATTATCTGAGGAGTCAGCATTAAATTCTATTGGGCAAAAGTAAATTTTATACAGTATTTAACTTATATGATGCAACTCAAGTTGTATATACTAGTGAAAATTTGTGTTCAGATATATGGTCTGGTCGAAAGTTCATTACAAATTATATCCCAGTTACTTTGATGACTCTGAACTTACAGCCTATTGTCTATGCTCTAGATTGTGCTTTTGAGTCCACAGTTTGCTGATTTATTTCTGCTGTGTTTAGGTGGCTGCAGACCCTCTGCCATGCAGTGTAAGAATAGCATTTGACATGATGAGGAAAAGAACAAAGTTGCTCTTTCCTCCTAGGTTCCTCATCCTTCTTGAGCTTCTCAAGCGCTCACAGTGTCACCAACATGACACCTTTTCACTTAGCAATGACATTTCAATTCAGTAGCAGTAGTGGCTTATTTCAGTTTGCACTTTTTTCAACACTGTTTCAGAGCCAAGCTTGTGGCACTCCATCACTCGAAGACCCCAGTTTCAACTGAATGGGCAGTTACTATTCCTCAGATATCTGGGATTCTGCTTTGTAGTTTTTCCTTTACTGTGATTTCAGGACATGGATTTCTGAGACCTGAGAAGGGTCATCTTGTAGTTAGAATCAGTTTATATATTTGTGTAACAAATCTCTCATAAATGGTATCATACCTTTATATTAAATGTTTTGAAATAAGAACAAACCACCATCAATGACAGTAAGAAACATGCTTCCTTGGGGCTTCTATGTCCTCACTGAATCCTGAAGGACTCAAATGTCATCATTACACATTAATAAATCATTGCATAAGTCCTATTGTCCACACATTTTGTTTACTGACACATGCAACCAATGTGAGAATTTTAATGAACTTTTAGATATACTTCAACTCCTGGGAATCATTATAAATGAAAGCAAAGATGTATAAAAAAACTGTACTTTGCAGGTGAAAGAAAGTAGCCTGTTCTTGGTGTATTCACATTTTCTCAGTCATAAGCAGAATTGTTTGCAGGAGAGTTCCCACATTCTTTCAAGCAGTCTCACTGGACATGAGTCATATTTTATTTATTTGGAAATATGACTAATCTCTCTTCACATTAAATATATTATCATATGGCTGTGACCAAGTTTCCTCATAAATGACAAAATAAACAATTAATTCTGTCACAACCAATACATTCTATATCTCTACACCTCCCTATTCTGAACTTTAGACTTCTTGCTCCAATATTTCCATATTTAAATTATAGTCCAGTCAATGACCTGGTTTGTACCCATGTGTTTGAGTCACTCTCTATAGCTGCTGGATCTACATATATACAAAAGTACTTATAGTAAACCTTGGAGTCATTGATGAAGTTGTGTGAATTAATTTAGCATTAAGTGCATTCCACTGTGTTCTAATTCTTTGGAAAATTGATAATCTTCCTAGATATTGTACATTATAATCCCTTCCTAATTAAAAATCTGTTTGAGAAGAACAGTACCTTTGCTGTATACAAGAGATATCACAGAGTTTACACTGTAATTAAATCCCTGTCAAATTATTAAATTCAGTTCATCTCATTTTATTATCTGACATTGCAATGTCATAAGACTCATATAATTTTTGTATTTATAATAGCAATTTTTAGATAAAATAGATTATATTTGACTTGACTATGTATAGAATTTTCACAATTCTCAATTCACTTCTTGTGGGGAGCTGCGTGTAGCCACGCCTTAAAATGGTGCTGGCTTCCGCCCTCCACCTTCCACATGGTAAGTGCTCTCAGTGACAAACTATTCCGTAATTGGCTAGGCTGAGGATCTGCCTTGCTTCCACGTACCTGGGCCTATTGGTAGTACCTACGTGGCATACTAGGGTTGGCTGCCCAGATGCTATTTAGGCTGTGAGCGGGTTTCCCCGTGGTCAGAATCAGAGAAGCAGAATGAGAAAGAACATGTAGCAAGTCAATCAGTCCCTGTCATAAGTAAGTAAGTCAGAAGTCAGAATTCAAGGTTCCTGAATAAAACTGCTGAAGAAGAGCCTGCATGTCGCGTTTTCCTTGCTGGTGAGGTGGGCGCATGACAACTTCTTACAATTGTTTTTAATGAGAAAAAAATTTAAAATAGGACTAATAATCTTCCTAGACTTCTTATCTGACTTTTAGAATTGGGAAACTGAATCCCATAGTGCTGTGGAATTAGTTTACTAAGTAAAATGAAAACTACTAAAGAAATAGGCAGCAACTTAACTCTGGACACAACAGCATCTTGCATTGATGTGAGAGTATGCAATGCAAAATAAAATGATACATAAAAGTGCTTAAATGACAATATAAATTCAAAACAGATGAAATCTGCCTCATTTTCAGGTTCAATTCCTCCAAGAAGTAAAAGTATAAATTTTCTCCTGCTTCTGAGCCCCCACACACTGTCTTCTTTAGGGTGACTGGCCATTTTGTATTCTTGAAGTGACTGAAATAAGTATAAAATTTTACTATCTAAGTAACTTTCTAGATGACATTAGGATTACTAAACAATCTTTCTATAACTATAAACAGTACTAAAACTTCCTCCTACAACTGTTCCAGTAAAATAAAATTTCCACTCTCTCCAATAAATTCCCCTTAGATACTTTTCTGCATTTACTTTATAAGCAAAAAGTAATCCTTAAATTCAAGGGGATACATAGATTTAAAAAAATGAGACTTTATTTGAAATAAGAAAAGGGAAAAAAGAAATTTAGAAGAAATATAATAAAGAATATATACTTAAAAAATTGAGAGTTTTTTTTTAATCCCCATGACTACTTCTTTTATAATATTTTACCATTCAAGTACCCTATCATGGTCATAACAACCTGAATGCTCTTGATCTCTCAGTATCCTATTATAACATTGACTGTTAATTTTCAAAATCATAAATAATTTCTATAATGCTAAAACTAGTAAAC
Organism: Sigmodon hispidus; assembly: GCA_004025045.1. Lineage (NCBI taxonomy): Eukaryota > Metazoa > Chordata > Mammalia > Rodentia > Cricetidae > Sigmodon > Sigmodon hispidus. The sequence goes on along the minus strand of PVIH01002386.1, from coordinate 64,050 downwards.
AATTATCACTTCTCTTTGGGAAAAGTAGCATCATTGTTAATTGTCTTTAATGTACTCCCAGGACATGCTCATGATTTTCTCTCTGCAGTTTATGATGCCACAATTTCCTCAAGTCTTTACATGCCCAACTTATGAAAAAGGCAGAACACCATTCCTGGCCCTCTCTTCTTTTACATGTTTACATTTTTGATAAGTCATCCAAATTCATTGCTTTAAGCATCATATAAAACCTGACAACTCTGTAATGTAACTAAATATTTGGGTATGTTTGGCTTGTGTGATCAACTGCTTAGTATGTTTCTATTTAAATTAATAACAGAATTTCAGATTTACTGTGTCTACCAGAGAACTTCTGGTATTGTCTCCTCATAGAAAATAGCTTACATTTCTTTTTTGTCTATGCTCAACTTTATTTACTCATCTATTATCTTATCTACCAATCTATTATTGTTATTTCTACCATGAGAATCAATGCAAAATAAATTCACTTGTCAGTAATGTCATTTCATCCAAGCTTCCATTATCCAAAAATATGTACTTGGTTTCTTTGTTTCTACTGCCTTCTTCTCTATTCTGTTCTCATTGTAGTAGGAATGGTGACTTCATAAAATATGGGTATTCATATTTCTAATCTGCATAGGATACTACCTTTACAGTTGCAACTGAAGACAACATCTTTCATTAAGAATTTTCCTGCCTCAACTATTTATCATCTTCACGGGTCCTTTCTAAAATTTTATCTTGGAAGTAGAACTTTACTGTTTTACCTGGTAAATGTTGTAATTTCATTACTTGACATTCTTCTTGCTTTCTTATTGCATCACTACATATCTTCACATTTGATTAGACTATTTCCCTTTACCTGACAGTGAAAAAGAAGATAGTTGTCAGTCATTCTGTCCACTATATCATTGTCCAGGGCATTTTCAAGTTCTATAGAAAATATATGTAGATCACATAAATAAATCTAGTAAATATATAATGATTGAGGATGCAAAAGGGAATTGTAAATAACATTGAAAACATGCAAAATAATGGAAGAACATTAGTGATTGTCTACTGTAAATAGAATTTCATATATTATAAGTAATTTTATCTTATGAAGATAGACAAATTTTTAAGAAAATTGGATATGTAAGCAGAGAAGATATTAAAAATGATTTTCAATAGACTTTCCTATGGTGTATTCAGTTCATTATTGGATCTAGACTAATTGATTTAAAAGGCTATTGAGAAACTAGTTAGGGAATCATGAGGAGGAAAGCTAATGATAGATACATAAGGTTAAAAACTTTCCCTGGAATCTGCTGTTTTATTTAAAAGGTAAAAAAGAATTTGCTATTAGAAAATTGGCTTCAAGTTTAAAAAGACAGTAAGGTTATATGATGTGTGGTTAAAATTTAATAAACTTTGAAAAGATTACATGGAGCATGTTTTCCATTGTGCTAGTGCTGTGTGCACTTACTAATATTTATTACATTCATTATTTATTTAATTACAAAGGTAAAGTTCCATAAAAAGATACAGGTATGCAATAATAATAAATTGAAGGATGTTGATCTTGAAAGGGAAACCTACAGATAACATAAAACTGTCTCTATTTATTTTGCCAAAAGAATATTTTGTGAAATTAAAAGCCTAAATTGAGTACATTGCTCTCATATTTTTAAAACACTGAAGAAAAATATATAAATTAATTGAACTTTACAGTTTGCAATTCTGCAGGGTATGCAAATCTGTTTAATTATTTGCATCATAAGTTTTAAATTTTTCTTTTTTTAATTCTAAATTGACCTCAAAACTTTATCAATTATGTGACTCTCTCATAAGGCAGATTACATAGCCAAAATGTGGTTAATCACTAAGAACTACAAAATCCTTGACAGGGAACCTAAAGACAACATAACAAGAGATTTTCACAAGCATTGAAGCATTGTTCTTTCAGATAAGTACCAAGTGACCAACTTAAATTTCCAGGCACATTGTTCTACATAATTATCTGTTTTCAATATTTTTATTATAACAATTTTTAAAAAGCCTCCACAAACTAAAAGGCATGTTGACCACAGTTCACAGTGAAATATTTGTTTTTTTTTAAATTTGGAAAAAAATTGTCTTGCCATATTAACACGTGACCAATGGTGAACTTGTTATAGGACCTTGATGATGTGATTACTCCATAAAAGGTGAAGCATACCTACTTATGAGTTTTTTTGCTCATTCAGAATGAAGTTCCACATTTTTGTTACTCAATGGATTCAAAAATTTATATAGCTGGGTGTCTGTCTGTAATGTGCAGTCTATAATCCTGGTGTTTTAAACAAGATATTGGATGAAATATAAAATGGTAATAAAAATATAGACCCATCAAAAAAGATTATGTTATTTATAGTGGTGAACCTGTTTATTTCTATTCCTAGAGAGACAGAGAAGTAGATCTGTGTGAGTTCAAGACAAGTTTGTTCTACATAACAATTTTCTAGTCAGTCATGGCTCACATTAAGACTTTTTCTTTTCTTTTTTAAATTTTATTTATAAAATAAAGTAATTTTTATCCATGTATCCGTTTGCTCCCCCCTTCCTTCCCCTTCCCAATCCCTCCTGGTCAGCCTTCAGCCTCACTCCTCCCCATCCCCACATACCCTCCTCCAAAAGAACAAGAAGCCCCAAGGTGGATCAGCCCAGCATCAGCTCCAGGATATCTGATTTCCTCATTCTAATATAAAGACTAGGCTAGTTGTTCCTCTGAGGGAATGGGCTCTGAAGTCCCAGTCCCTACACAGAAACACAATGTGATCCCTCCCCTTGAGACTCCACATTCTGCCCATGTCAGTAGACAGTTGCCTGTTCTTGGAGGGTCTAGGTCCTTTTCCTGATGCTTGCCTGGTGGCTCTTCTTGATTCAGTGAGGTTCCCAGTCAGCCATCACTGTGTGAATTTTTCTTTTAATCCCTATCCCCTTACTCATATAGTTTCTCCTTCCCAACTCTCAGTTGGACCAGGAACTCAGCCCAGTGCTTAGCCATATATCCCTACCTCTACCTCTGTTCATTGTTGGATGTAATTTCTGTGATGCCACTTGGGGTGACTATTCATTTGCTTAAAGAAGAAGTCAAGTCTATGCAACAACTTTGCTATTGGTTAGAGACTTAGCCAGGAACATCCTTTAAGTTCTTGGAGGTTTCCCTTGCACCCAGTCTTTTTTCAACCCCACATTAGATTCTATTAAGATCTCCATCTCTTTTTTTCTCCCTCATTGGTGTTCTTCTCACTCAATCATCTCCTTCTCTAATGATTTGTTCCCACCCCTTCTTGATTGTAAACTCTTATGTTCCCAATTAGCTAAGGAGATCTTCTCTATTTTCTCTTCCTAAGTGAATCTCTGGATGTCTCTCTTAAGTTCCTTCAAATACCAAGCTGTTCAGGGGTTGTGGATTGCAGCTTGGGTGTTCATTGTTTTGTTTTGGGGGTTTTTCATTGTTGTTGTTGTTTAAAATCCACTAAAGAGTAAGGACATCTCATGCTTATCTTTCTGAGTTTATGATACCTCCCTCAGTAGGATATTCTCCAAATCCATCCATTTGCCTGCAAATTTTAGGATATCATTTTTTCTTACTGCTGAGTAGTACTCCATTGTGTAGATGTACCACGGTTGCTAATCTATTTTTTATTGAGGGGCATCTAGGTTGTTTCTAGGTTCATGTTATTACAGGTAATACTGATATGAACATAGTTGAGCTAATGCCTTTGGAGTGTGAATGAGTCCTTTGGGTATAAGCCCAATAGTGGTAATGTTGGATCCTTGGGAAGACTGATTCCCAGTTTTCTGAGAAACCACCATTCTCCATTTCAGAGTGGCTATACAAGTTTACACTCCAAACAATAATGGAGGAGTGTTCCCCATGCTCTGCATCCTCTCTAGCATAAGCTGTCATCTGTGTTTTTTTATCTTAGCCATTCTGACAGGTATAAGGTCGTATCTCAAAGTTGTTTTGATTTGCATTTCTCTGATGGCTAAAAATGTTGAGTTTTTTCAAGTGCCTTTCAGCCATTTGTAATTCTTCTGCTGAGAATTTCCTTTTTAGTTCTGAAGCCCATTTTTTAATTGGGCTATTTAGGACTTTGGGCTCTAGTTTCCTTTGTTCTCTATATAATTTAGAGGTCAATCCTCTGTCACTTGTAGGATTGGTAAAAATCTTTTCCATCCTATAGGCTGTCATTTTGTCCTATTGACTGTGTCATTGACTTTACAGAAGCTTCTCAGTTTTAGGAGATCCCACTTATTGATTGTTGTTCTTAGTGTCTGTGCTACTGGTGTTATATTTTGGAAGGTGTCACCTATGCCAATATGTTGAAGGGTATTTCCCACTTTCTTTTCTATCATGTTCAGTGTAAAGATCTCTCATACTTCTGAATAGGTAGGATCAACTTACTAAAAATGGTGATCTTATCAAAAACAATCTACAGATTGAATGCAATCATCATCAAAATCCCAACACAATTTTTTACAGACCTTGAAAGAACAATGCTCAGTTTCATTTTGGATAACAGGAAAGCCAGGATTGCCAAAACAATTCTGCTCAACAAAAGAACTTCAAGATGCATCACCATCCCAACTTTAAGTTATGCTATAGAGCTACAGTAATAAAAAAAAAACAGCCTGGTACTGGCACAAAAACATACTTGTGGTTCAATGGGATCAAATTGAAGATCCCGACATTAACCACATACCTATGAACACCTGATTTTTTTTTAATAAGATGCCCAAAATATTCAATGGAGGAAGGATAGTATCTTCAAAAATGGTGCTGGCATAACTGGATGATAGCATGTAGAAAATGCAAATAGATCCAAACCTATCATCTGGAACAAAACTCAAATCTAAGTGGAACAAAAACCTCAACTTTAACATTAAGACCATATCTAAATAACAACAAAAGTGATCTAAAATCATAAAATACACTCTAAGGAATGAATATGGCCTAGAAAAATAAGGTAGGAGATTCTAGTATTTACTTTTCTGGGTTTTCTTTCAATAGGTTGAGAATAAAAGGGAAGCTGTCACAATGGTTAACAATGGGTATATCCTTACCCTGAATGAGAAATAGACATTATAGACAATATGTAAATTTATAGACTATACACCCAGTAACTTTCAGCCTCTGTTTGCCAAAATGATCTGGCATATCGAATAATCTTCTCTAATAAATACATTCAAGATCAGATTTACCTTCACTCAGCTCACACTCAGTGCTGGTTTATGTTAGCCTTAATTTTCCTTCTTACCTGAAATACCTGATCCAAATTTTCCACAGAAGAAGACTAGCTGTCCTAACTAGAAAGGGGCAGACGTTTTTCTGATGAGTTGCTATGGGTTGTGAGTTGTTCCTATGCTTGCCCACCTCAGCAGGACCAGTAGAAAGAACAGGAAATACATAAGAATAAAAGTAGAAAAAGATTAGGAGAAAGTGCAGCTTAGTCACACTAATTAATCAACAGGAAAGAGGCAGTGTTCCAAGTGTCTGATTGCCTCCAATTGACCTCATACCAATCAAAAGTTACTACATCAATACCAATGCTGTCTCACATGCTAGGTCCTATTGATATACCACTCATTAACACAAAGAAGTCAGGCTGGGGTCTACATGGATCTTTTACCCTACATTTTAACTTCCTTTGTTCATGAAGATACTCCGCACTTTACCAAAAGGAAAATGTAAACACCACCTACCAACTACCAACCCTTTGATCTACAAGTGTGTCATGTCTGTAGAATATGTTAAGGCAATATTGACACAAACCTTAAAAGAGTAACCAACCAATATCTGATTTGACATCAGGTCTACTCTACAAGATAGAATTTAATACTGCTTAGGTTACTCAAAATCTAAGCTAGGTGGTCTAGGGATTTAGGCTAAACCAAACAAATACTTCTGTTATACTAAAAGAATGTGGCAGAGAAATAATTTCTAATGACATTCTGATACACTTGTAGACAAGGGATTTGCTTAGCCATCATATGAGAAGCTTCCTCATGTAGCAAGTGGTAGTAAGTATAGACACTCACAGACAGATGAAAGAGAGAGAGAGAGAGACCTTGTCAACATTCAACTCTAAATGTTATGTCTCTATTACACACTTCTCTGTGGGGCTGAGGCCTCCCTGAGGAAAAGTAGGTTAAAAGAATAAAGAGAAGATGAGGATGTAGGGCACCAGGAAAAGAAGACCCTCTAACTCAATGTAATCAAAGCCTGTATGAATTTACAGAGAAAGAGGCAGCACACAAATGAACCTGGTCTTCTTAGTATGTAGTATGGCTTCCAGGAACTCCTACGTATACAAATGAGTGTGTCTCTGATTCTTGTGTCTATTTTCAACCTTTTTTCTCTTTGATTTTTGCTTTGTTTTGTATTATTTTGCTCTATTCCAATATTCCAATTTTTTCTTTATGTTATCATATTTTATTATAATTGATTAAAAGCCTGTTTGGTTTCTAATGAAAGAGAGAAAAAAAATGGATTCAAATAAATGGGAAGGTGGATAGGAATTGGGAGGAGTGCGGGTGCTGTGGGATAATGATCTAGTACACTGTTAAGATTTGACACTCATATTGGTTTAATAAAATGCTGACTGGGCAGTGTCTAGGCATGAAGTATAAGTTGGGGAAACAGATGAGAAAAATTCTGAGAACAGGAAAGATAGAGATGCAATTGCCAGCAAATATCAGGCAGAGGAAGCAAGATGAGACTGCTGTAGTAAAAAAAAAGTCACCAAGCCATGTGACTAAACACAGATAATTATGGGTTAATTTAAGTATAAGAGCTAGTTAGTAATATGCTTGATCTATTGGCCCATGATTTGCTATAATATTAAACCTCTGAGCCAATTATTTGGGAAATAGCTGCTGGGTATTTGGAAGTTCCTGGAGTGAAAGAAACTTCTGACTACAGAAGAAAAAAGAAACCTTAATCAAATATATCATGTGGAAGAAAAATCTATTTTCATAAACGTTAGAAAATGTTGTCTCACTGCTGGAAAACGATGGCAACTGAATTGTTTAGTACGTTAAAATCAGATGTACAAAGGAAACACTGAAAATAGAAGAAATAGAGGAAGAGGAAAAAGAGAGAAGAAAGGGAGTAGAAGGCATGGAAAGAGGGAGGGGTGAGAAAAAATAAACAAAGCCTAAAAGAATGAAAACAGAATCCAAAAGAAATGGATGAATACTGTGGCTGTGGCTCAGCAATAGAATGCTTTCTTGACTTGTGAAAGACCCTAGGTTCTGTTTCTAAGACAAAAAAGAAACATCAAAGAAAGGAAAAAGAGAAAAAGGGTCAAATGTATGTTTTTGCTTTAACTTAATTTGTGTGTGTGTGCACGTGTGCACACACGCACACTCATGCTCACACGTGTTCATGCACTTACACACATGCAAATGTGCAGTTTTCAGATAAAAGATACCACTAGCTTTTAAAGGATGTTTAGGCTCACATCAAAAATCACTGTTCTAAGATTTCAGATTTCTTGTCTTGAGATTACAATCCTGGGCTAACAGATCCTGATTTGCTTTAATTTTGAAACTGTGATGTAACTGGTGCTAGAATATTAATTGGAGTGTTTTCAAAGGAGAAGGTAAGTTAGTTTTAATTAATGCAAGTTCAAATAATATACTTACAAATAATTGGAAATAGAAACTAGTCACTAAAATGAAAAGTAGAGGCTGAAGAAAGAAATCTGAAGATACTGGTAAAGAACTTAATTCTATTGTGTGTCTAAAATTAAAAGAAAAAGACATGAAGCAAAAACATTGGGCCTCATTGAAAGAATTGAGTAGTGAGTTAAAAATGGAGATTGAGATAAAGTTCTTTTTGTGCTTGCAGCAACATTTAATTCTAAGCAGGAGACAGATGAAATCAAGAAAGATTTTAATATTTCTAAACACAGCGAAGGGCACAAGGAAAAATGAGGACTTTCAGAGAGCTAAATACTGGAGTTATGGCTAGGCACTGGTTACTATCAAGAGAACAATTACAGTGTTCTAAGAAGCAGAAGCCAGATTGCAAATGTTTACAAAAGGAATAGTTGGGAAGAAATAAAAGCTGTTTGTTCTTTTCTGATATTTATAGCTGAATGGAGAGATTAAAAAACAATGACAAAAAGGTGAAAGCAAAGGTAATGAATTTGGGGATGAATGAACCTGTGTTTTCTTTTGTTGTTTCTATTGGTTTTGTTTGAATTTGTTATATAAAGATTGAAAGTAGGAAATGAAGCATCATGAGGAACTGCCTTTTAACCTTTTTTTTTTTCTTTTTCCATTTTTTTATTATGAATAAAGAAGTCACATTTTCTATCCTTGTATATCCTTATTCAAGGTCCCTTCCCCCTCCCACCACATTAGGTCATTCACTCTTCTCCACATCTCCCCATCCCCCCCCCCAGCATGGGCAGGAGGTCCCAAGGTCCCAAGGTCCCAATATTGCTAGCCTATTGTTACTTTTAAATTTTCAATCTCTTGATTACTGCCAAATCTTCATGTAAACAATGATTCAGTGAATTTGGAAACTGTATATATTAGATCTTAATACTAACAAATTTATTATCTACTGATTGTTTCTTTCTGTGGTGTGTTATTCTGAATTTATACAATTAAATCAACATAATGGACTTTTTCTGGCATATCTCTTAAGTTTATTTGGTGCCCAGAGTAGAAATACTTGCAAAACAAAAAGTTAAAATTATAATGGCATAGCCATGCAGGGAGTGAGTTAATTATTATATTAATAGTACTTATTCCTTGCTCCTTGAAAAATGAGCAAAAAAAATATGCAAGCTCTCTTTGCTACTCTCATTTGATGCCAGCATGAGACAAAACACAAGCTACAGATTTATTCTGCTATTTCTTTTTATTCTACCCACACCCTATAGTTGCAAGGATAAATAAAATAGCAAAAATGTCAGAGTAATGGCATCAGGTCAAGTGTAATAAAAGTGACTTACTCACCATTGTTCATTTATGTACCCAATTCTGCATATTTGCATGTTTATTTCAGTTACTCTAGAATGTAATGCATTCTGATTCAGAACTAGCTTGCTATGGTTATCATCTAATTATGCATGGCATCAATTTTCTTCCCCGCCACATTCTTTTTACAAGCTCTAGGAATCATAAACTTGGAAGATTTTATTGGAAAGTCAAGGTAGCAGAGTTATGGAAATGACCCAAATATGATGCTTTCCTGGGCAATGATGTTGATTTACTTGTGATGCTAAACACACTCCACTAAGACCTACACAGCTCTTGGGAGAGGGCTGACTAATTAGCTCAGTGACTTATCCACCCACACGCTTTGCTGATTCTGATAACATTAAAACATTTTATTAGCCTGCAAGGTCAGGAAATCTTATTTCATGGGTAGTATTTCTAAAATTTTAATAGCAATAGCCTGATGCTATTTCCATTCCATCTGTAGATTGGCAATAAATCCTCAAAGATGAATAAACTGATATACTTTTTTTCTAGAATTCTTTGTGCACAGAGATCTCAATGAGATGGAAGGATTTTAAGAGGACATAATCCATGGCAAAAAATCTCCAGTAAAAAATTTATGTGTGGGTAAATTTGAGAATTTCTTAAAATATTGCATAAAACATATATTACAAAGAGACAGACAAGTTTATAGTGGTATATAAGTGTTTCTCATACTTTAAACCAATAATTTTATACCAATAAATAATTTTATACCAATGAATCATCTTCAGCAACTGTTTTAAGAATGAATGTCTATATCCAGTATGTAGCTATCCATTACAAGGCCTGTAAACCAAAGTACCCAAATGTTTTAGCACTGTGACTTTATAATCACAGTATGAATGAGTCTGTGCTTAATCATTGTAAAATAGAAGACACAGAAATGTAATTGTTTCCAAAATTGTTTGATCTGTAGTTACTACCTGAGCACACAAACACAGAATTAAATTAAACCACTGCTGTCCATCTGGTTATGAGATTAAAATTCTCAGTTCCCTAGCATTGATTAACATTTAGTGATCATATTGCCTCCTTTACATACAAAAAAAGGCAATGCAATAATTCTAGGCTTAAGTCTTATTTTTCTTACTGAATATTTCATATACTACATGATACTGATGAACTTCTTATTTTTGTTCTTCATAATAACAGCACTGAAAAGAAAAGGCCTTGAGAACAAGTTAAAAGTTACAAATAAAAATGAGGCAGTAGGACAAAGACTTAGTTGAATAAATCACTTTGTAGGCATAAATATACACAATATGAAGCAAGACATTTTGAGTTCCAGATGTTAAAAAATTATTATTTAAATATAATGTATTTTTTCTGAATTTAAACAGATATTTTTACACTCAATTTTTTCCCAAAGATTATCTGAAGAAAAATATAAAAATAGTTAATTACTAAGCAGATAAAAAGACAGCCTCAATGTATTAATAATTTGAACTACTTTTCATGTCTCAGTGTAGTATTTCTTCAAATAAACTCCATTGTTCCTGAAATACTGGGGTATTAGATACTTTTCTTTGGTCACAAATCCTGTTTTCCCATGTTGTCTAAAATTTTCTCATTCTCATATGTTTCATTCACACAAAATCTATTTAGATTATTTTATATTTATATACATATGGAGTTCCTTAAATTGTATAGTCTGTTAACCTAGCAAATAGTCTTTGTGGAGAACAAAGAAGATTACCAATAGCAGATGAGTCACAGAACTAAGATCAGATTAAGATCTGCTCCAAAACTACTCAGCTGACCTTGAAAATATTTCACATTCTATCTCCTGCCCAAACTTATAATCTGTAAAATGAAGAAATTGAACCTAATGAACACTAAAATTCCATCTAACGCAAAAGCTCAATTCTCTGTGTCCAGTAACTTGTACCTGAAATGGTTTTTTTTAACATTTTTATATAAAATGTCAGTTGGATGGAGCATGGAAGACATACATATATACTGAGGAAAACTAAGTTTAAACCCATGTCACTTCTGATTTGAAATTAGAAAAAAAAGCAAAATATGTACTTAATGTCTAAGGCTACATATATGTATTCTTGACATAATTTTGACATGTTTTAGATTTCACATTTTATTTGAATTTATAAGCATATTCACCTTTCTCTTAAAATTGAGCTATTATATAGCCCAAACGATTTGTTTGCTAAAAAGAAATACACGATTTTGAGTGTGGGGTAAGAAAATAGAAACTGTTGTACTTAATTATGAATTATTTACATTATTTACATTATGACTCTTTGAAACTATATTGCTTTAATAGTCTCCATTCTCTTCATAATCTCATTTATTTATTAAGATAATTTTCTGTAGCACATATGCTGCTAATGTCTATTATATCTCCTCCTTAAGCATAGCAGAATTACTTGCAGCCACAATAAGAAATTATTTCTTAACCCATTTGAAAGTAGAGAAGCAGACTTTCTACAACTGACTAAGATTTTTGAGATCGGGTTGTTATCTAAGAGCAAAAATGTCATGAATGAAAAAATATACTAGTTAATAATAATAATATCAAATTATATTTAAAATTACTTGTTTCAACAACTCATTCCTTATTATTCCAGTGAGCTATAAATGGAGTTTGCAGTTATATGAAAAAGGAAAATCACTCCCAATATAAATAAGAATATTACTACATTCAAATTAGGTGGCCATACCCAAGTCTAGTGTCAGTGATCTTTCTTCATTAGCCTTTTGGGCATTCCCTTGAAGAAGATTCCACACAAATTAATTTGGACATAGGAACCATGCTATTTTCATCCAAAGGAGGAAATTTCTAGACCTTTGTGCTTTCTCAAAGACAAATGGTCAGGATACACATTACTGTAGAGATTAACCTCTTCTTTCTTGCCTTATCCATACATAGCAACTCATATTCAATTTTGAAACAGATTTTCTAAAGTACTTTTTTTATTAGCACAGAAAATAATGTTTTATTTTTCATTTTTTTATTATTATGAATAAGGAAGTCACATTTTCTATCCTTGTATATCTTTATTCAAGTTCCCTTCCCTCTCCCACCACATCATGTCATTCTATCTTCTCCACATCTCATAATCCCGCCCATGGGTCCCATGGTCCCAATATTGCTTATTTCAGCCCCCACTCCTAACAAATCCAGCTTTCTCCCCTCAACATCAAGATTGAGTCAGGTGTTCCTCTAGGGGGAGTAGGTTCCAAGGAGTCAGTACAAGGTGTTTCTGATCCCAAACTCTTCAGTGGTTGTGGTTTGCAGTTTGGGCATGCTTTGTTTTTTTTTTATTTTTTATTTTATTTTATTATTATGAACAAACAAGTGACACTTTCTATCCTTGTATATCCTTATTCAAGGTCCCTTCCCCCTCCCACCACGTCAGGTCATTCTCTCTTCTCCACAACTCCCCATCCCCTCCCTGGGCAGGCAGCAGGCAGTCTCAAGGTCCCACTGTCCCAATATTGCATAGTGCAGCCACCACTCCTAGTAGAGACAGTTTTCTCCCCCAAACCTCAAGACTGAGTCAGATGTGGGGGAGTGGGATCCAAGGAGTCAGTCCAAGATGTTTCTGGTCCCAAGCTGTTCAGTGGTTATGGTTTGCAGCTTGAGCATGCTTGGCTTTTTTCTAGTTATTTGTTTGTTTGTTTAGAGTCCACTAATGAGTGGGTACATCCCCTGCTTAACTTTCTGGGTTTGTGATATCTCGCTCAGGAGGATATTCTCCAAATTCATGGAGTGCAACTGTGCATCTTTAGGATATACACCCAGATGTGGTATTGCTGGGTCCTTGGGGAGATTGATTCTCAGTTTTCTGAAAAACACCATACTGCATTCCAGAGTGGATGAACAAGCTTACATTCCCACCAAGAATGGAGGAGTGTTCATTTTACTCCACACCCTCTCCAGCATAGGCTGTCATCCTTGTCTTTTTATCTTAGTCAATATGATAGGTGTTAGGTGATATATCAAAGTTGTTTTGATTTTCATTTCTCTGATGACTAAAGATGATGAGCACTTTTTCAGATGCCTTTCAGCCATTCGTAGTTCCTCTGCTGAGAATTCCCTTTTTAGATCTGTACCCCATTTTTTGATTGGGTTATTCAAGGTTTTGGGCTCTAGATTCTTGAGTTCTTTATATATCTTAGAGATCAATCCTCTATCACTTGTAGGGTTAGTGAAAATCTTTTCCCAGTCTGTAAGCTGTCATTTTGTCCTATTGACAAAGTCCTTGGCTTTACAGAAGCTTCTCAGCTTCAGGAGATCCCACTTATTGATTGTTGATCTTAGTGTCTGTGCCACTGGTGTTATATTTAGGAAGTGGTCACCTGTGCCAATTTGTAGAAGTGTATTTCCCACTTTCTTTTCTATCAAGTTCAAAGTGGTTGGGTTTAAGTTGAGGTTTTTGATCCACTTGGATTTGAGTTTTGTGCAGCGTGACAGGCTCGGATATATTTACATTTTTCTACATACTTTCATCCAGCGATGCCAACACCATTTGTTAAATATACTATCTTTTTTTCATTGAATATTTTGGACCTCTTTGTCGAAGATCAGGTGTTCATAGGTTTTTGGGTTAATGTCTGGATCCTCAATTCTATTCAGTTGAGCCACAAGTCTGTTTTTATGCAAGTACCAGGGTGCTTTTATTACTGTAGCTCTATACTATAACTTGAAGTCAGGGATGGTAATGCCTCCTGAGGTTCTTTTGTTGAGCAAAATTGTTTTGGCAATCTTGGCTTTCCTGTTATTCCAAATGAAGTTGAGTATTGTTCTTTCAAGGTCCAGGAAATCTTGTGTTGAGATTTTGATGGGCAGTGCACTGAATCTGTAGATTGCTTTTGGTAGGATTGCCATTTTTACTATGTTGATCCTACCTATCCAGAAAAATGTGAGAGCTTTCCGTTTTCTGATAACACTTAAGGAAATTGGAGCTCTCATTAAAAGCCTCCTGAAAAATAAAAGCCCAGGTCCAGATCATTTCAGTGCAGAATTCTACCAGACATTTAAAGAAGGATTACTACCATTACTTCACAAACTATTTCACGCAGTAGAAACTGAAGGAATATTGCCAAATTCCTTTTATGAGGCCACAATTACCCTAATACCCAAGCCACTCAAAGACACAACAAAGAAGGAGAATTACAGACCAATTTCCCTCATGAATATTGATGTGAAAATTCTCAACAAAATTTTGGCAAATGTATAAAACAATATTTAAAAAATATCATCCACCACGACCAAGTAGGCTTCATCCCAGAAATACAGGGTTTTATTCACATATGAAAACCCGTAAACGTTATCCATCATCTAAACAAACTAAAGGAACAAAACCATATATGATCATATCCTTAGATGCTGAAAAAGCCTTTGACAAAATCCAACACTCCTTTATGATAAAAGCTCTGGAGGGATCAGGAATACAGGGAAAATATCTCAATATAATAAATGCAATCTACAAGAAGCTGACAGCCAGCATCAAACTGAATGAAGAAAACCTCAAAGAAATCCCACTAAAATCAGGAACTAGACAAGGATGTCCTCTCTCCCTTTATCTATTCAATATAGTTCTTGAAGTTTTAGCTAAAGCAATAAGAGAACAAAAGGAGATCAAGGGGGCACAAATTGGAAAAGAAGAAGTGAAACTATCTTTATTTGCAGACAATATGATTGTATACATAAGTGACCCACAATATTCTTCCAAGGAACTTTTATGGCTGATAAACACATTCAGCAATGTAGCAGGATACAAGATTAACTCAAAGAAATAAGTAGCCCTTCTATACACTAAAGATAAAAGGGCTGAAAAACAAATAAGGGAAACATCACCCTTTATAATAGCTGCAAATTGTATTAAATACCTTGGAGTAACTATAACCAAAGAAGTAACAGATCTATTTGACAAAAATTTTAAATCACTAAAGTACTTTTTGTACTTGACTATTATAGTATGAAAGTGTTACACATGAAAAGAATAGTTCTACAACACTCATTTTAGAACCATAGCTAGTAGTAGTCAGCAGTAAGAAAAAAGGATATCCTAACATTTGTAGGGAAATGGATGGATTTGGATAATATCTTCCTGAGCGAGGTATCTCAAACCCAGAAATATAAGCAGGGGATGTACTCACTCATTAGTGGAATCTAAACAAAAAAGCAAAAAGCATAGCATGTCCAAGCTGCAAACCACAACCACTGAATAGCTTGGGATCTGAAACACCTTGGAGTGGTACCTTGGTGCCCAATTCCTCTAGAGGAACACCTGATTCAGTCTTTTGTTGGGCTGAGGAAACTGGATCTTCCTGGAGTGGATGGTGAACTGAGCAATATTGGGTCCTTAGGACCTCCTGCCTATGCTGGGGAGGAGATGGGGAAATGTGAGAAGAGAGAGTGACTGGAGGGGGAAGGGACCTTGAATAAGTATGTACATGTATAGAAAATGTGACCTTAATCATAACAAAAAAAAAAAAAAAGAAAGAGGGAAAAAAAAACAACCTAGAAACAACCTAGATGTCCTTCATCTGAGGAATGGATTAACAAGCTGTGGTACATCTACACAATGGAGTACTACTCAACAGTAAGAAAAAATGATATTCTATAATTTGCAGGCAAATGGATGGATATGGAAAATGTCCTCTCACAATCCCAGAAAGATAAACAGGGGATATATTCACTCATCAATGAGCTTTAAAGAAAAAGCAAAGCATGTCCAACCTGCAAACCACAAACACTGAACAGCTTGGGATCTGAAGCATTTTGAACTAGCACTTTGGAGTCCATTCCCTCCAGAGGAACACCTGAGCCTGTCTTGATATGGGGATGAGGAAAGTGGATTTGCCTGGAGTGGATGCTGAATGAAGCCACCTTGGGAACTTGAGACCTCCTGTTCTTGCTGAGGAGGAGATAAGGTAATGGGGAGAAGAGTGACTTGTAGGAGCTGGAGGGGAAGGACATTTGAACAAGGGGATACATGGATTTCTCATTTTTTACTAATAATAAAAAAATGAGAAAAAAAGAAAAAAAGGAAAAAATTTAATGACAAATATACACATGGAGAAAAGTATGATGTTTTAGAATATGATGATCTGTTATAATTGTAGTGGGATTTTCCCCTTCTATTGGTTTAATAAAAATATGATTTGTCAGAAGGCAAACAGGAAGTGTGGGCAGGACTACCAGACTAAGAAAGCTCTGGGAAAAGGAAGAGCAGAGACACCAGAGAGACACCACAATAGATGCCAGAGTGAAGCCAGAAACGACACCAGAAGAGATGCAGAGGGAAGAAGACACCATGCTGCTCTGAGAAAAAATGTCAAGCCACATGGCTAAACAGCTTAAAGGAAATAGATTGAATTAAGATAAAAGAGCTAGCTAGCAATATGCCTGAGCATGAAATTTATATAAGCTTCTATGTGTTTCTGTAGGACTATGGATCTGCAGATTTAGATATCAGATTATACAGACCAGAAACTTATTATATAGAATCCCTGAGAATTTACTATGTACAAACTAGAATCTCTGCATTCTTACATATAGACAGTATGGATAGAGACAGAATCAACCCGGTTCTGATTAATAATACCACCTTTTTATTGCCAGAAAGATTTGAATTGGCAAAATATAGGTGATACTTAGAAGAAAAAAATAAACAGAGCATATCCAGCTTGTAAACTCAAGTTTTTCTATATTCCTTAAAAAGCATATCAAAAATGAAATATGAAATATTTTTATATTGTTGTGTTCATGGAATTATAATGATTAACGTCATTTATTTTCTGATTTTTAAAATGATAGAATAAGAAATACTATTAGAGAAAGAAATCACACACTCAGAAATCACACACACACACATTCCATTTATTTACAGGTGCTAATCTTAACTAGATACTAAACACAATATGTAGATTAACTGCTTCAGATTCTTGAGTCACAAACAGATACACAGTAGTATAATGCTTCAAATTAACAATTTATCCTAGAGCTTGAATAAGTTCATATTCCTGGGGATACAAAAGATGTATCTCATAAACAAAAGACTAGTGATAAACAGCTGCCCTAATACAGAAAGGGTAGCCCAATAACCAATTAATTATGCTTTCCTCAAGGACCTGATGATCATTATCATTCACTCAATGCGGAAGAAGAAATCTGCTTACTACAATTATTTGTAAGTTTGTCCATATTCCAAACACCTACACAGAAGTTCAGCTCTGTGGCATCTACAAGGGTAATGTTTCCTGCTGTTGGTAGGTCTTTGGGATATAAACCAGAGGCTTGCCCACACATACACAGGAAAAAGCAGCAACAGAGAAGCTGCAAAACTCCCATTTCTAAATTTTACTTGATGGATTTACTGTCATTTATAAAATCAAGCTTGTTTTTAAATCTAAGAAGCTAAACAGGAAGGAGACTTATTTTTACAGAATGTTCAGTAAAAAAGAGACTAGAATAGAATTTTACTTCATAGTTTTCTAAAATCCACTAAATCAAGCAAACCTTCATTGGAAATTCATGGGGAGTGAAGACTTTTACCATTTCCTCTCTTCTGCTATCCCTATCAATAGAGAATCAAATTCAATTCTTGCTTTTGATGCCACCTTAGTGCTAATCTTCTCATGCATCAGCAGTGAATGTTAGTTACGTTAAATGAGACAAAAATCAAGGAGGGAACCATCCATGGTGAAGTGGTAATGCCATGTTCAAACTTTCCTGTAAATTTTCATTCAGTTTTGATTACTTTTGCCTTTATAACTTATCATGTACTGTGTTCAATATGACCTCTGTTGTAGAAATGTTACCAATCCAATCATATAGAGGTATATTTTTATTTTCAAAGAGACCCTATCAGCCTTGGCACTTTTCTGTTAAAAACAAATACTTTGGTAGCATAAAATTGCTTCCATGAATGGAAATGTAGTCTATTTACAGAGCTACAAGTGCTGCAGTACAGAAATTGAGAAGTAAATGAAAAGAAAATACTTTCAATAGAAGGTTTTTAATGCCAGGAAGCTAAGTGGACAGGTAAAGAAGTCTGCGTCTGCATTATGAGGATAGACTAAGGCTTCTACTACAACCTTCAACATTTGGTGCCGGTAGGTAACTGTGGTAATCCCCATAAGTGGATATGTTTGAATATTTGGTCCCAAATTAGTGGAGCTCTTGGAGAAGGAGAAGGAGACATGGTCTCTTTGGGGAAGGTGTATTACAGTGGATAAGGTCTGAGGTTTCAAAAGTCACATTCAGTTAGTCTCTCTGTCTCCAACTTTGTCTGTCTTTATCTCTGTCGATCTTTCTGTCTCCCTTTGTCTGTCTCTGTCTGCAGGTCTGTCTCTGTTCTGTCTGTCTCTGTCTCACTGTCTCCATCTCTTTTTCTATTTCCATTTTTTTCTCTCTCTCTTTCCCTCTCTTGACTTCTTGCTTAGTATCAGGATGTAAGATCTGAGCTAAGGTTGCTGCTCTACGCATACCTTCCTGCACCTATGCTTTTCACTAGCACCCACATGAGAGCTTATAACTACCTGCATGCAACTCTACCTTCAGGGGATCCAGAAACCTCACACAGACAAAATATCAGGCATTGGTATATCAGGCAAAATACCAATGCACATAAAATGAAAGTAAATATATGATTAACATTAAATAAATATGCATTTTTTTTCTCTACAAGTTAACTTGGTCATGGTATTCCATTATGGCAATCGAGTGAAATTAAGATAGTGACCTACTCTTTTGTTGTTTCTCAGTTCCCAATACAACCCATAGTCTCAACTAGTGTTTAATGAGCTAATTAATATAATCCTTTGTGTCAATGACCTTTGAAACATATTTGTTCAATTTGTACACAAAGAGTTCATGAGAATTTACTTTTTAAATAGAATAAAACAAGCACTTTACATGGTGATCTGATCCTGTCAATAACTATGTGCTAGCTGAATTTAGGGTACTCAATAATCAAACATTACTACAATGCTCTCTCTCTCTCTCTCTCTCTCTCTCTCTCTCTCTCTCTCTCACACACACACACACACACACACACACACACACACACACACACATATACATATGTGTGTGTATCACAGGTGCCCACTGAGCAGTGAAAGACCAGGAAGAATTAGCTTTAACTGATGTTGATTATTTTAGTGTTCTGAAGCATATAAAAAAACCAGATTACAATAAAGCTATTTTTAATGGGATTATGTTCTGTTACCTTGTAAATAATTGTCCTGCCCATTGGTTTAATAAAAACACTGATTGGCAGAAGGCAGACAGGACATGTGGGTGGGGCTACCAGACTAAGAAAATTCTGGAAACAGAAAGAACAAAGTAGAGTTGCCAAACAGATACCAGGAGACATGCTAGTAGACACAGGAAAGAAGACAACCATGTTGCTCTGAGTAAAGGTACCAAGAGACATGGCTAAATAGATTAATGGAAATGGATTGAGTTAAGATGAAAGAGCTAGCTAGCCATATGTCAGAGCCATAGGTCAATCAGCATGAAATTAATATAAGCCTTTGTGTGTTTATTTGCTACTTTGGAATTGCTGGTCTGCACCTCAGGGCTACACAGAGCTAAGCAGCTGCAGGCAGGTCCAGATCTTGACTAGTCCAGGCCAGAAACTTCTGTTACAAATGGCACACTAACATGTGTCATATAAACACAAATAAAGCTGGAGAAAGCATAAAAAGAGTTTTAGAGCACAGAAACAGATCCAAAACAGCTTCTGAGTTATGTCTCTCACAGGAGATATGGTACAGAATTGCCCTGACATGGTATGTGGGCTTAAGTTACAGAATGGCAGGCTTTTGGAGTGTAGCTTCAGCTGCAATAAGACTGGTTCCTGAAGTTTCACAGTAGTCTGGATAAGCAATAAGTTGCATATGTTGGATTTAAGTTTTCTGTTTATATGGATAAAAAGGGAACAGAGTCATAGACATCTTCTCAGTAGCAGCAGATTTTTCTTGAGTCAGCTCAGTCTCATTAAAAGAATCTTCCTGACTCAGTGTTAGTGGCAAAACACTTGGAATTCTTTTAAGAGGACCTTCTGCCAAATACTTAAATGGAGTTTATGTGCAGGATACTAAGAAAACTCTGGGAACATGACGAGCAGAGCAGAGATGCCAGAGAGATACCAAGAGAGATGTCAGTAGACACAAAGGAAAGACAACCATGCTACTCAGAGGGAAGGTAACAAGCTTAACAAGCCACATGGCTGAACAGATTAATGGAAATAGAGTGAGTTAAGATGAAAGAGCTAGCTAACAATATGTCTGAGCCATAGGTCAATCAGCATGAAATTAGTATAAGCCTCTGTGTGATTATTTGGGGTAAAGTGGCAGCAGGCTGCAAATAATCTGAACCTAGGAGCTAGGCTGGAAAGGCCAAGCCAGAAAATTCTTATTAAAGCTATTAGGGCATAATAATTTATCCCATAGTATGTTGTAAAGAATAAGTCACACAAATAAAGAAAGTAAAAAACAAGTCAAAAGAATATAAGAGACTACAGGGAGGGTGTATTTCCAGGACAGGTAAAAACCTGGTGCAAGAGAATCTCAGAGAAGTCTACAATGACAACCCCAGCTTAAACTCCTAGCAATGGCAGATATGTAGCCTCAGCTGGCCATTTCCTATAACCAAATTAGTGCCTAGCCCAGTTGTTATCAGGGAAGCATCATCCATAAACTGATGGAGACAGGTATGAACCCATTGTGAAACATTAGGCATTGTGCAGTGACTCTTGAAGATGAGGGCAAAAGGAAATTGTGGGAACTAGAGTAGCCAAGGACATCACAGAGTCAAAAACCTTGGCTCATGGGGGCTTGGAGATACTGAATCACTTACCAGAGAGGCTGCACAGGAATGACCTAGGCTTGCTGTACGAATGCCGCTGTTGTGTAGCCTGGTCTTTTTGTGGAATTCCTGGTGCAAGGAACAGAGGCTGTCTTCCACTCTGTTATAGGACATATAGCCTCATGCTGGGTCACCTTGGCAAACACTGATACATGGAGAGGTGATTAGTCTTGCAGCAGAGGCTTGATATGTCATGTTATACGGATACTTAAAGGATATCTGCTGTTTCCTAAGTAGAAATAGAGGAGAGGTAGATTGGGAGGTGGAAATAGAGGGGCATAGAGGAGACTGTGAGGTGAGGAGGAGGGGAAGCTGTGGCTGAGATGTAAAATTAATTAATAAACTTTTAATATGTGAGGTGGCCCTTTTCTTTTGCAGCTCTTAAAATTTTTTCTTTGTTCTGTATGTTTTGTGTCTTGATTATAATGTGGCGCACTGACTTTTTTTTGGGGATCATATCTATTTGGTGTTCTGTAATCTTCTTGTATCTTTATAGGCATTTCCTTCTTCAGGTTAGGAAAGTTTTCTTCTATGATTTTATTGAAAACATTATCTGTGCCTTTGAGCTGGTATTCTTCTCCTTCTTCTATTCCTATTATTCTCAAATTAGGTCTTTTCATGGTGTCCCAGATTTCCTGAACATTTTGAGTTATGGCTTTTTTAGTTTTACTAT
>PVIH01002386.1:25963-42408 GCA_004025045.1 Sigmodon hispidus | reverse complement strand
CTTTCCATTTTTGCCTCATTTTGCGCCTTTTTTATGGCTTCTATTTCAGCTTTTATTTCAGCCTTTATTTCAGCTTTTATTTCAGCTTTTATTTCAGCTTTTAGTTCCTGGCATGTTTCTTTCATAGATTTGTTCATCTCTTCCAATTTTTTGTTTGTCTTTTCTTCTATTTCTTTAAGGCTTTTTTTCATATCTTCTTTGAGAGCTTCGATGAACATCAAAAAAAACCTCATTCTTTTGAAATATTTTTAAGTCAGTTATTTTCTAAAAGAATAGTCAAATTATCAAAAACCACACTGCAATAACTTTTATCCACTGATTTATATAATTTCTAAATTTTGTATCTTGCTTCTATCTTCATTTCCTATCTCCACTTGTCTCAACTATTATAGGGTAGTTTCAATTTTTATGTTAGATGCTATTGCCATTCTAAGTATTAAGATTTGTTTAAAAGAGCATAAAGTTGAAAAATCTATTCTAACATACGTTTCTAAGTTTCCACTAGAAATAATTGGGAAACTAACTGGAAGTCAAATGTTACTAATAGAAAATTAAGAGAAATGTCAGTGTGTTTTATAAATAATTTTATAAATAAACTGAGCATGAACAGAAAACAAGAAAGGAGTTTTCAAAATAGGGTGTCTAGATCTAAACCACCCCCATAATATGTAGCTTTCATTGTAATATTTCAAGATGTTCTACAAAAGAAGAAATCAAAATGAGTAGAATATTAAAATCTGCAAATTGAAATTTCTGCAAAATTTTATATTAAAATTTCTTTGCCTTAAAAAAGCAAGACATCAATTTTTAGAGTGTATTATTTTTTATATTAAGGTGTCTGTATAGAAAATGACAAGATCCTTAACACAATCCATCCACAGGATATACATGAGTTTCTTGGACTCTATAAGATTCCAAAGTTGAAACATGTGGTCTATATAATAATGTACATATGCATATTTTATTATAGAGGAAAAATGTTTTCCTTGGTTTTTAAACTTTAAAATATTTATGTGTTAACCTTTTCACTCTCACAGGTATAGAACAAAAGGACCAAAAGGACATTGTTGCTATTGCTGGTGTGTATGTGTATGTTTGAGTTTGTGTGTGTGTGTGTATTTGTTTGTGTATGTGTGTATGTGCATATGTGTGTGACACTGGGGGATGACAGAACTTTAAATTTTCACAATAAATCAAGTGGAAGATGGGAATCTAGCAGAGTCAGTAGTTTAGTTTGAACCTAAGTTCTAACCCTTTGAAAAACCATAGGGTTGATGGTTCCATCCCATAACCAGATCTGCCTTCTAGCTTAAATGTCTAGCAGCAAAATGATTCAATCTTTCTCTGCCTTTTGCTTTATTTATTTTCTGATCATCGAGACAATTCATATTCAAGAGGGCAATCTCTTTTTTTGTCAATTGCCATTTCACATGTAATTTTTTTTTCTAGAAACAGCCTGATGGATTCACTTATATAAAATGCTTAATTAGATGTCTGTGTTTTCTTTTCATAGTCAATCTAATACACACATAAAAAAAAATCTCAAATGTCTATGACCTACAAAAACCGTGAATCTTTGAAAGTCTCTCCAAATGTATGCTTCTCTGAATGTTATGTCAATTAATATTCTTTTACCTGGAAAAAAATCATATGGTAAGCTAAATTCCCTTATGATTTTTTTTACTTTTATAAATTTATAATATAGTATATTTTATAATTATATAATTATAATATTTTATATTTTATTTTACATAATTTTATAATATTTTTCTTAATTTTATTTTATATTAACTGTACAAGCTCTTAATTACTATTCCAACTAGTACTTTTGGCTTTACTCATCGTCTGTATAACTGATTTTGAGTGCTCTCTATGTCAGTCTCCACCAATGACATTTCTCCTTGCTGAATGAATTAGCATGTTATTTATCTTTCATATACCAATGTTTATGAAATGAACAGATTAATGTAGCTCACTCACAGGTTGCTGTGCTTTCTTAATTCTTTGTAACAGTGTTATCAACCACTCTGTTTGTCAAGGTCAGCACCAAACTGTACTACATTTCCTTCTTTGTTTTTTATTGTGCAATGTAAGTTTAATAATGATAAATATATTGTGTTTGGTCTCTTTTTATACTGAAGATATGAAGCTTCACAATTTGGTTAAGTCTAACATAGACAACAGCAACTTCCTTCTAAGTTCTGTTTCTTTTCAGTCTCATTTTCTCTTGACTCACCTGGGTCAGCTCACAGGTAATATGTGCAGATCAAAAGTGACTCCAAGCCACATTGTATCTTCCTTTTCTTTATAATACTGAGAGAATTTACAGGGGGAAAATATGCTCAAACATAGACTATATTTTCCAGCTCCCACATAACTTACATGACTAGTTACTTATTGATAATTTATTAGATCACTCTTGGCCATGGCTTTAAGCAAATTTATATTCCCACTTACACCTGTATTGGCATAATACTCAGAATCCTTAAACACTGGATAAGAAGCTAAAATTGAAAGAATTCTAAATCCTGAAGCACAGCCTAGAATTGAGCTGCACATTGCTAAAAAGGGAAGATAATGAGAATATCTCTACTGCAGTGAGACATATTATTTTTAAGGGGTTAGAGCTAGCTACCTCAGCTAGGTAGTTGAATACATACCTAGAGATTTTCTTTTCATTGAACAACTATAATGTTCATACTGCTTGTGCATTAGTAAAAACAATCAGATAAATAAAAGAAATTATCATTTTATGACATTTCACAAAAAGAATAAAATATAATTATACAGGAACTAGCATATGCACTTTCAGCAGGTACAGATAAAAAATTAGGTAGTACATTCAGAATATATATACCATTTATACCTTACAAAATTCCTTCATTTTAACAACCACAATTTCTTAGCACAAAAATCAAATGTGCTGTTTTTTTTTTTTTTCAAGAGAGAAAGCAAACATAAATAATTAAGGCAGTTTTAGAATATGTGAACAAATCGTTAGAGCACACAAACCATTTGAGCCAGGGCATAGCTCAAATTACCAGTATGAATAGACTTAGCTGTTTCAGTAGCCATGTTATGCACAATACTTCTTTATACAAATCTGTGTAAGTATCTTGGGATTGTTTATTTTTTCCAATTTATATGTCAATGATAGTTCCCATTTTTTTGCATAGTCAGTCAATTTATTTCTATAAAATTGAATTAAGTGGTGAAAGAAAATTCAATCAAGAGGTTTCCCCTACAGCACTCTAGCTTTCCCATAATGCAATAGAAATTCGTGAGATGAATTTTTTATATGTAAATTGGTAACAAGTATGAGATTTATATATCTCCTTAGAACAAACTCCTATGAAAATATATAATATATGACAGTGGATAGAGTCCAATAATTACTCATATTTATCTTGCTGTCTGCTAAAATATAATGTTTATTTTCTGCTCAGACCTTGGTATTCAGTGTGTTCCAAGCACAGAATTATTCAACATCACATGCAGCTTAGAGGACATCTCCTATGTTAGTTAGTGCCCTAAGTTGATGAAGGGAAACTAAAGAATGGCTTTGATGAGAACTTCAAATAATTTATAATACTCCTTGAGCTAAAGTAAAACATTTCTGTGATTTGCAACTTCTGTAAATAATGCAACCATGTGCCCCATTTGTCTATAATATTAAAGTTTAAGGAAGAGAGTCAATTCTTTTTTAAATCTAGGCGTTACATTAGTTAAAAAATTTCCCACTGAAAGTAATAATAAAAAAGAAAAAGATTGTGTTTAAGAAGTGAGTAAGCCACAGTAGTACAAGTCAGGGCAGGCCTGTGTAGAGGGGTGTCTTGCTTTGTTCTCCTGAACAGCTTCATATAGAAGTCAGAAAAGGACCACAGTGAAACTGACAGGGCATCTACACAATAAAACTATTTCCAGAGACTAGAAATGTTTATCTTGTGAATAACAATTAAAAGAAACTTGTCTTACAGAATTTTCCACTAAATTTCTTCTTGAAGTTAACTGATTGAAGTGACATGGCACTCCCACCCTAGCAATCCTTAGTCCAAAAATACTCTGAAAGAATGGATGCAATAGAAATGGACATCTTTAGCCTGTGGTCTTAAACCATCTCACCAGGTGTCTCTCTGGCTGTTAATCATGGGCAGTAGTGGAACAGAAAGTAAACATTGGAAGCCAAGTACAAGGTTGACATAATTTCAATGACTTTATTTTATGTTCCCAAAATGAGTCTCTATGGTTTTTATCCCTCTTATCACACTGCCAAGTGGCCTGATCTTCCCTTAATAATCTACCAAAACAGCTCCTTTCCTCTTCTTGTTTTGCTTACATAATCATCTAGTAATTCTTTAAATGTATTAGTTCAATTATGATCTCAAAATATTGAAATCAGATAAGAAATTTTTACTAACAAATAACTATCATTGTTTAATTCTATAAACTATGATCAGAAGTAAATAATTGCTCAGTTAATACTTTTTGTGACATGTTTTCATCCTCTTGACTTCAAAATACTCTTTGTGGTTATTTCATGTCTTGAAATAATGTATAAGATTAATGAGCAATGTCTACAAAAATAAGTGGATATAAGAATTATGAAAAAAACCTAAGGAAGTCATTTATTCCTGAAATTTGTCTGAGTCAATAGTATATTTTACATAAATAATATACATTGGATATGTGTCACTTCCTGATATACAGAAAAACATAACTTAAATGGTCAGGGTACCCACAGTAATTCATATATTTCCCTTTCAAAAATCAGTAATTTTTTACCTCTCCAGATTTTATCCACTCTTCCCTGCCTAGTTCTTGCTGCCCTCTTAGGAAGAATGTCTATACCAATTTCACCTTATTGATTAGGTGATGGTACCTAGTAGGCTTGTGAGGGCCAACATTTTTAAATAAAACCAAAGTGTCTGTCTATAATGCAGATCAGAACATATAACTCATTAAGGAAAACATGGATTTTAAAAATTTATCTAAATGACCATTTTATTTTCTTCATGCTGATGACACCAATTTTGAATATCAGAGATGCATCTAGAAAATTAGGAAAGGACATACCTATATGTGTCTATGAAACATTTTCACCACAGGAAGGACTTACTAGGGAAACCCATTCAGAAGGTGGCAATGCTGTCCCTTAGTTGGTAATGCAAACTGAATCTCAAGTTCAAGAATAAAGGATCAGATAATGAAAAAAATTTTCCTCTGGTTCTCCACCCCTGTGAAGGGTTTAAGTCTTTTAAAACTAGAAGCAGAAATAAAGATTTTCTTCTTTAAGAATTTTTTTCTAAGTTGTTTGGTCATAACAATGAAAGGAGAGGTCAACACAGAAAACTGGTACCAAAGAAGAAAGAAAGCTCTACAGATTGTTGTTCAGAGCATGATCAGCTATTCTGCTGGTGAGGTTTCAGATGAGCATGAGCATTCTTTTGGGAATTAGAATAGTGATCATTCCTTTGCATCATGTAAAAAAAAATCTTGTCTGTCTTCTACCCATGGCTTGTATCTTGGTGATAGGCTTTATATGAAAATGGTAGACTTATTGATCTGAGCAAAGAAAATTCAATAATAATTTTTTAAAAAAGAAAGTATAACCACTAATATTTTCCCCTCTGCATCTTCATTGCAGTAATGTAAACTGCTCTATTCCACTATGCTGAACAAATTACCTTATATATATTATGTTTCATATAATCATATAAATTATAATTTGACTTTAAAAATGTAAATTTCCTGTGTATCTCAACTCAATAATCAGTCAGAAACAAAGCAAAATAATGTCATTCAAAACATCAAATTTACGTACAATGAAAGATCTATAAAAAAGAAGTTTTTTTCAAGCTATAACCAGTTTTGCATAATTTACTGGCATTGTAATTATAAACTGTCAAACATGAGATAGGAGTGTACCTATCTACCAGTGTTTTACTGCTTGGAACCCAAGAGGATAGAGCAATGGTAAAAGTCGCATGAAAGATTTGGTCTGGAGGTGTTGAATTCAAATTTCTCTCTCTCTCTCTCTCTCTCTCTCTCTCTCTCTCTCTCTCTCTCTCTCTCTCTCTCTCCTATCTATATCTGTCTGTCTCCCGTAATTCCTGCAGTCTGTAAGATACACACAAAAGAGAAGATAAAGATGAAATCACAAACCCATTTCATCTGTGAATAAAAACATATAAGGCTGACATTTCTCTTGAGCTCACTTTCAAGAAAATTCAAATCTAATCCAAACACTTCTCCTTGGAATGTGGGTCTGGTTGATAATGACATCAGCAAAATAGGCCACGTTTCCTTGCTTGTCTGGTTAAATAACATATTTAACCAGAACATCAAAAAGATTAAGGACATTTCCCCTACTAAGAATTTGCTCCACATATAATCACGTTGAACAGAGTATAAAGTACAGCCAATGTTGATCCTGGTTCAGGCAACCTCATCTTGAGAGCAGACTGAAGACTAACTTTGCCTAAGTTTCATGGACTCTCACTAGGAAATGGGATTTTGAAAACAGTAATACAAGTTATAGATTCACATACAGCCACAGAATACATCTTCATAAAATGAGAATAAATAAAAGGCTGCGGTTTATAAACTTAAAAAATGGTAAAACTTGAAAGTAGAGTTAACAGAAAAACTGAGCAGGCACAAGTACAATCCAGAAGCCTTTTGTAATGTAGATATTAGACACTGCTGATATTACTGTTAGGGATGCTTTTTACAGCTATTTTTTTTATCATAAGGGAATCAAGCCATCATTTTTACATGAAAGTATTATTTTGAAAGTAAAAGTGCTAATTGGAAGACAGCAGAATATCTAGAAAACTGGGGTATAAAGATGCCATATAAATTTGAATTTGGAATCTAACATCAGAAAGCATGTCACACAAACACCAAATGGGCTATTGTCAAGGGCCTTTTGAACATCTTAGAAAGAACAATATTTCTTGTAACCTGTATCCAAACGAACTTGTGAAATTTTCTGTTACAAATTATAATAAAATTTATTTTTTTGATAAGTTTCTTTTCTATTATTATTATTATCATTATTATTATTATTAACAAAGAAGTCAAACTTTCTATCCTTGTATATCCTTATTAAAGGTGCCTTCCACTTCCCACCACATCAGGTCATTCTTTCTTCTCCACAACTCCCCATCCCCTCCCTGGGCAGGCAGCAGGCAGTCCCATGGTCCCACTGTCCCAATATTGCTTAGTTCAGTCTCCACTCCTGGCAGATCCAGTTTTCTCCCCCCAACCTCAAGAATGAGTCAGGTGTTCCTCTAGGGGAAGTGGGATCCAAGGAGTCAGTCCAGGGTGTTTCTGAACCCAAGCTGTCTAGTGGTTGTTGTTTGCAGCTTGGGCATGCTTTGCTTTTTTTTTTTTGTTTGTTTGTTTGTTTGTTTAGAGTCCACTAATGAGTGAGTACATCCCCTACTTATCTTTCTGAGTTTGTGATACCTCTCTCAGGAGGATATTCTTCATATCCATCCATTTCCTGCAAATTTTAGGATATCATTTTTTCTTACTGCTGAGTAGTACTTCATTGTGTAGGTAATACAATTTCAGTTATCTCTTCTCTTTTCTCCCTTAAGAGCTTTGCAATTTTAGTCAAATACATATCAAGGACTTCTTGATAAATAAACTTTGTTTGCCTCTGTGCAATATTAAAGACTTTTCTGTTGTGTGTAGGCTGCATTCAATATAAACATATTTTAAACTTGCTACATTTATAATAATTGTGGTCATTGCTTTGCTGAGGACATTTGTCTTAAGAAACAGCAATTTGTTTTGTGTTCAGCACTGTGTTAAGCATATAATGTTCATAAAAGGAAAGAAATGCTGTTTTCAAAGTCTGCATCATGTGGCGGCAATGCTACAAAGGAAAAATATGGCAAATAATATAAACACTAAAAATGCTAAAGTGTGCTGTTTGGGAGAGCTAGTGGCATACACAGCTACAGTACTCAGGAAACATGTCATCAAAAACAAAAACCCAGCTTTCCTTATACAATTATGTGCAATTGCTGCAGGGTGAAATCCCTAGGAATTGTTTGTCTTATCTCCCTCCACCTGTCTTTATTTAGTATTGTTTGCATAAGTTAACAAACTAATAAGCCCATAAAATACTCAGTAAATGATCATAGCATTCATGAGAATATGAATACCTGGTATATATGTTTATTTGATGGGGGAAATTTCCCCACCAACAAAATCATTGTTCATTTTCTCATATCTGATGCAGTCAGTAAAATGCAGTGGTAAACTATTATTCCTATTCCAAAGAATAATAAGGACTGTGATCTGTTTTAGCAATATTCCTCTGAACATGAAGCAATTTCAGTAATAAACATCACAAGCAACAAATAATTAATTAGGAAAGTAGATGAAGCATGATCAACGGTTCAGAAAAACTCCATTTACACTCAGATAAGAATTCTATAATAATGATGTCTTTCTTCACAGAAATATATTCCTACTTAAAATATTCTGATAAATATTAACAATAAAGTCTGTGTCAGTTTCCCATGCTGAAAATAGGGCGAGGAGACAGTTTCTTAACAGAAAAGAATAAGCCTACTGTATCTGTTATATTAGTGTGATGGAAATTTGTCTGGCATTCCCATCTCTGTAGTCACATCAACATATTTCAGTGTTACATGATGCTTCTATGCTGTATGGTAAGCCCATTCTATTTGTACACATGAGCAATGGTAAAGAAATGAATAACACAAATCAGTGAAGAATGAATTAAACAATAGCACAACAGGTGAACTAATCATTTAAATATCTGGAATAGTTGTCTGAGAATTGTTCATCATTCATTGATCTTTGCAATTTCAATGAAATATTACAGTAAACATCATATTTCCAAAGAATATCAATTTTCCTTTACAAGTACATTTTATTGTAAAAAGAGCAATAGTTCATGACATGTGAAAAATAAAAATTCAGATCATCTACATGCTGCCTTCTGTTTCTGTTCCACATACTTATATGTAAGTAGTGTGCATAAAAATAATAGGAAACTCTCAAATTAACTTATGCTGTAATTATTTCAGTGTACTATCAGGTTCTTAATTTTAAAAATAACCAAGAGACTAAAAGATAAAGTAAATAGATAATTGTCAACAGACCTTCAACCCAGAGACACACTCTCCTTGACTCTGGGCATTTTGTGTCATCAGGTTTTCTTTTTTTTTTTTTGGTGACAGTCTTTATTCACAGCACAGATACAAAATGGGCACGAAAATGTTTCTTTTTACTTTCATATGAGACATTGTTTGACAGACATCTCAATTATATGCACATCTACCTGTCTTTCTTTTCTGTCACTCACTCAAGTCTGTTCCTTCCTTTTGCTTTTCAAACTTTTGTCATTTTTTTTTTACTTTTTTTATTATTATTATGAACAAAGAAGTCACGCTTTCTATCCCTGTGTATCCTTATTCATGGTCCCTACCTCCTCCCACCACATCAGGTCATTCTCTATTCTCCACAAGTCCCCATCCCCTCCCTGGGTAGGCAGCAGACAGTCCCATGGTCTCACTGACACAATATTGCTAAGTTCAGTCTCCACTCCTGGCAGATCCAGTTTTGTCCCCCCTCCCTCAAGAGTGAGTCAGGTGTTCCTTTAGGTGGAGTGGGATCCGAAGAGTCAGGCCAGGGTGTTTCTGATCCCAAGCTGTTCAGTGGTTGTGATTTGAAGCTTGGGCATGCTTGGCTTTTTTCTTGTTTGTTTGTTTAGAGACCACTAATGAGTGAGTACATCCCCTGCTTATCTTTCTGAGTTTGTGATACCTCGTTCAGAAGGATATTCTCCAAGGCCATCCATTTGCCTGCAAATTTTAGGATATCATTTTTTCTTACTACTGAGTAGTACTCCATTGTGTAGATGTACCACAGTTTGTTAATCCATTCTTCAGTTGAGGGACATCTAGGTTGTTTCCAGGTTCTTGCTATTATAAATAATGCTGCTATGAACATAGTTGAGCTAATACCTTTGGAGTATGACGGTGCATCATTAGGGCTATACTTTCAGGGATCATTTCTATAGTTCGTCATCAGGTTTTCAAAGATTACTTTAGTCAAATCAGTAAAGCATCAAATTAATCATTACAAATCTTTTCTTTTCTTTCTTTATTATGAATAAAGTCATATATTTGATCCATGTATCTTCTTGTTCAGACTCCCTTCCCCCTCCGACCCCTCCTATTCACTCACTCTTCTCCCTCATCAATTTGCCTGCTCCCCAGAAAGAGCAGGAGTTCCCAAGGTCACAATGTGGCTTAATTCAGCATCCACTCAAGGTGGATCCGCTTTCCTCACACCACCAACAAGACTGGGTCAGGTGATCCTTTGGAGGGAGTGGATTCCAAGGCGCCAGTCCAAGGTGTTTCAGATCCCAAGGTGTTCATTGGTTGCGATTTGCAGCTTGGGCATGCTTAGCTTTTTTTTTTTTTTTTTTTTTTTTTTTAAGTCCAATAATGAGTGAGTACATCACCTGCTTATCTTTCTGGGTTTGTGATATCTCACTCAAAAGGATATTCTCCAAATCCATACATTTGCATGTAAATTTTAGGGTATTAGTTTTTTCTTACTGCTGAGTAGTACTCCATTGTGTAGATGTACCACAGTGTGTTAATCCATTCTTCAGTTGATGGGCATCTATGTTGTTCCCAGGTTCTTACTCTTATGAACAATGCCACTATGAACATAGTTGAGCTAATGCCCTTGGGATGTGAATGTACATCTTTAGGGTATATTTCCATTAGTGGTATTGCTGGGTCCTTGGGGAGATTGATTCCCAGTTTTCAGAGGAACTGCCACCACACTGCATTCCAGAGTGGCTGAACAAGCATACACTCCCACTAACAATGGAGGAGTGTTCCCCTTGCTCTACAACCTCTCAGGCATAGGCTGTCATCTGTGCCCTTTATCTTAGCCAATCTGACAGGAGTACAGTGGTATCTTAAACTTGTTTTGATTTCCATTTCTCTGATGGCTAAAGTTGTCAGGTCCTTTTTAAGGTGCCTTTCAGCCATTGTTCTGCTAAGAATTCCCTTTTTAGTTCTGAACCCTATTTTTTGATTGGGTTATTCAAGGTTTTGGGCTCTAGTTTCTTGAGTGCTCTATATATGTTGGAGGTCAGTCCTCTGACACTTGAAGGGTTTGTGAAAATCTTTTCCCATTCTGTAAGCTGTTGTTTTTGTCTTATGGACCCTTTGCTTTTCTTGAAGTGTTGGTATTGGCACCTCCTTCTAAACAGAGCTTTTAAAACTGAACATGGATAAAATATCCTTCTCACTTTTAAAAGGAAGTATTTGTAGCTCTACTTCAGATTTTTTTCTTTTCTGATATTTTTAGGAACTAGGTTTCTTTGCTTGACAGGAATAAATGAAAATTATGATACAAATTGGGACTGGAAAGGTCACAGTTAGTAATATGCTCTTCCACAGAGACTTCAGCCTGGTGCCTTTCACTACATGTGAAAATTTTCTTTTAATGTGTAGAATCTTCTGAGATACAACCAGGTGAACTTTTACCATTTGCTGATATTTTCAAAGAAGTGTTTTGTGGAGATTTTCTCCTACATTGGAAAGACAAAGTGTTTGCTTTTACAGTGAAAAAAGGAATCAATTTTTGTGACAGATTTGGGTGAGACATTCTTTGGGGGTGTTTAAAAGTCTAGACAAAGTCATTAATGATCAAGTGTCCTAAAGTTTATAAATCTGTTACATCTGTCTTCAGAAATAAAGCCCATAAAACTCAAAACTCGAGCTATCAAAATGTTATAAAATATCAAAGTATACAATTTATACACCATAAATCTCAGACAATTTTCATTTAGTTTGGTGTTCACTGTCTATTAAAACATGATAGATCAGGTCCATAATCCATATGACACATAAGGCAGTAAAATAAGGACCCTGATAAATGCAATTATAATACTTTAGAAATGGGAGATTTTGCTATAGATCATGAGAGTCCTTAGTAGCTAAAGTACCAATATTAGGCTTCACTCAGGAACACTTTCATGTGAAACTTCTCTATTCCTAAACAATAAAATTCAGAGACAAGTAATTGGAGCCTTTGTTACTCTCACAGATAACCAAGGTTTAGTTTGCTGTGTTAAAAACCACCTGTAATTCCATTTCCTGGGTATCTCATGGTCTCTTCTGACCTCCAATGGCACCAAACTTGTCCAATGTTTCCATGTATCACAGTCATACATCTAGGGAACAGGTGAAACAGTCATACAGATAAAATAAATTCATCTTACAAACAAACAAACAAAAAACAACATCAAAAAACCTCACAGGGAGGATTTCTCTGGTTCTTGAAACTTTACAGATATTTTCTGCTCCAAATAAGTGATTAGACAAAATTCAGTAGCTAATTAGTTGTGATCTTTGAATTATTTCATGTTTTCCAAGGATTTTATCTCCTTGGTTAGATTATAACCATCTTGGGAGATAACTACAAGTCTTTTTTTTAAACTCTGAAAAGTATATTACATATGTTAGCTGAGAAGACATACATACTCTACACACATAACATTTCAAATTTTCCTTAATGACATTTATTCAGTTATCATAGATGATGACAAAATAAAAATATTTATTATACTCCTTGTTATTTTCTATCATTGAAGACGTTGTTAGCTATCTGATGTATGTACATATGTGTGTGTGTGTGTGTGTGTGTGTGTGTCCTAAAATAAATCTTATTAACACAGAAGTAGATGTTATCTAGATATGAACTGGTTTCTTCTACTTATTCCATCAATCAGCTTCTTAAAGAAGATCCATGCTCAATATATATAGGCATAGGAAAATTTTATACAGGGTGTGAAGCAAATAGGTATAATTTTGTCTTCATATTTGAAAGTGAAAATTGAAAAGACTCCTTTTCATTTATTTTTGATGGATGAACTGAATCAATTAAGATGCTTTTCTGTTGCAGCTTACTAATAAATAACTCAAACAGCACCAATCCATGTATTGTTTTACATACATTGCTGAAAAGTCAAGAAGTAGAGATAATTTCATATAAAATTTGCTTATGACTATGACTCCAGTTTTTAAAAAATAAAATTCTACTTCCACTACTTTAAGCATAGAATTTGTGGGCAAACAAAGTTATGTCATTACAACAAAATCATTGCTTATTTTCAGGCATTACATGTGTATATGGATATGACAATGCTGTTGAAACCAAGTATTATTCTTTGCTAATAATGCTTCCTTAAATTAACATCTATGTATGATGAAACATGAGTTTATGCCTCTCAAGGAGGGAGGTTTGTGATGAACTTATACAAATTAAAAATAAATGTAAACTGTGGATCAATTCTGTCTCAAATAGAGAAGCTAGTGAGATATTCACAGTGACCTAATATGACAAAATGTCTAATGATTTCCATACTCAACTCTTGCATTTACTTTAATGTAGGTAATTATCATTAGCCTCAATTTATGATGATATTTTGAGCACTGAACGATAACTCAGAGGCATTATTGTCCCAGACTTTAGGCTTAGGATTGGAAAACATAAGGTACTTTATAGTAATGATGATGAGATGATATCCCAAATGGTCACCTCATCAGTGACAAGGTCATTTCTACAATGTAACTGCATAAATATGCATGAAGTGAAGACAAAGAACAAATATTGGATTTACTTGATGAAGGTTAATAGCAGTAAGTGAATGAAAAATGTTGAGCAAGTAAGCTTAAAAATAAACAAAATGAGATTAATTGACTTGCATAGGTTTATACAACTGAAAACAGGAACAGGATATGGTGAACACAAATATCATATCATGCATCTGAATCTCTTTATAATAAATCACATTTGGCACTAAAATGAGCATAAATCAGGTTATAAAATATGTGCTTTATAACATTGAAAGTTATGGAATATAGAAAAAAATCATAAAATAATTAGTACAGTCTGAAGGGCTGTTCTTGTTCCTGGATTAGATATTATACCATGTAGTTTTCTACTTAGGAGAAAGGAAGTGAGAATATGTAAATATCACCCTTCAGTCTAATCAACTGTAGAGAAAACTTTTCTGTTCCTTGAAGATAACAGAGGTATCAGTGTATACAACACGGGTTTCTGTCTTCACAAGTTACATTGTAATGCAGTCTCTTCTTATTACTTCTACCATTTTCCCAAACACAGATAACAGCAGCCATGTTTTTTGTTGTTCTGGACTCTAAACTGCTTTTCACTCATCCCCATCTGGTTCCTTTCTATGTTTCTTCTGATACTAGTATATAGTCCCGTTTTGTGTGTGTGTGTGTTTCTTTTTAATTTTCATCACCTGTTTTGTCTTGAGCCCTTGAGTGGAAGAACACTGTCACAATAACTGACAAGAGTTACATACACGCAGACCACATCGCTGATCATAGTATCTGAGATTCAGAGTTCATTTGTAACAGTTGCACTTCATGCAGCTCATTATCATTCCTTGAAATCTCACTATGCCCTTGAGATATCAAAATTTTATTTATTTACTTACTTTTTGTTTCTTTCTTTCCCTTATTCTATACTTACTTCCTAAACTGACTCATGTAGCCTCTTGGCTTTAGACATCACAGGTTAATGGCTTCATTATTTATATCCATAGACCTATACACAAAGATGTATAATATAAACATCACTTAACTACCATGTCTCTATCCTCCCTTTGCCATATAAGCCATAATCTCCTAACAGGCAGAATTTACTCTTTCCATAGCTAATAGTTACAAAAATAAAATGAAGTTTTTTCTTCTTTGTCTCTTCTTTGATGGTTTTTTTTTTTTTTTTTTTTTGCTTTTCTTTTTTTTTTTCTTTTACAGCATCTCACTCTGTGGCCTAAAATTCACTGTGTGGGCCTAGATCACCTCAAACTTCTGGAGATCCTCTTACTTCAGATTTCACAGTGCTGAATTATAGGAATTGACAACTATACACACTCTGGAAGATCATTCTTCATTAATTTTATCAAAGAGAAATCCTTATAGTTTTACACTTCATGCAGAAAGGAGTAAGCATAATCTGGACAATATAAAGAAAAAACGTAGGTTATAATTATATTCCAAATTTAGCAATTAATTATTGCAGTTTTCATTGTGATTCAAAATATGTTTAGGCTCTTTAATTCCTTCAAGACTGTTCTGGAGTGTGACTTCTCAGTGAACATTTTTGGGCAATTTATAAAGTATTAACATTTGCTATCTTAAGAAATATCTTTTAAAATTATTTATTTATTATGTATACAGTATACATAAGAGGGTACCAGAAAAAAAGAAATATCTTTTAAAAATGAAACTATTAGATCTAACAAATTAAAAGGGTGATTGTTCAGTCATTAATTATGGACCACTCCAGCTACAAATCAAGTACTGTGAAGAAAGAATTTCTGCTATTTTCTCTCTTCTCTCTTTAAGTGCCTGAATAATGCCTTGTAGGGAACAGTCTTAAAAATATTTAATAAATGCCAAATTATTTAGTCTCTAGTACTCAGTGATCATTTTGTCAGAAATTTTTTATGTTATTGAGAACTAAGTTATAAATGTTTCCTTAAGATTTCTATTTTTTTGTCCTTATATATAAAGCAATAAAGTAAGTAACAGAATAAATGTGCAACTGAAGATTAGAGAAGATTAAAACTGACAAAAGAAAAAAAGAGCACTGCGTATTTCAATGCAGTAAGCTATTAGAGAAATTTATGGCCACAAAGTAATATTTGTCCTGAATGAAGCTTCACTTTGAAGTGTTCATTGCCCTTTAATATAAATGCTC
The DNA here is from genome assembly GCA_004025045.1 of Sigmodon hispidus. Taxonomy (NCBI): domain Eukaryota; kingdom Metazoa; phylum Chordata; class Mammalia; order Rodentia; family Cricetidae; genus Sigmodon; species Sigmodon hispidus. The sequence goes on along the minus strand of PVIH01002386.1, from coordinate 26,601 downwards.
AGTGTTATGACTTCTGCCTTATAGACAGTGATTGTACTATTTGGCTAAAGCATGAAACATGAAAGTCCTGCAGTGAACAATGGCAACAGGAATTAAAGTGCTATAGTCTTTGAAATAATCATTTTGAGCAAAAATGTGCTGTCATGTTGAAAAGTTCTGCCTAATCACTAGTGGGTTCTAAACAAACAAACAAACAAAAAAAGCCAAACATACCCAAGCGACAAACCACAACCACCGAACAGCTTGGGATCAGAAACACCCTGGACTGATCCTTCGAACCCCACTCCAACTATAGGAATACCAGACTCATTCTTGAGGGAGGTTGGACAAAACTGGATTTGGCCAGGAGTGGTGACTGATCCAAACATTATTGGATCAGTGGGACTATAGGACTGTCTGCTCCCTGCCCAGCGAAGGGATGGGGAGTTGCAGAGAAGAAAAATGTCAAGATGTGTTGGGAGGGGGAAGGGACCTTGAATGAGGATATACAGGGATGGGAAAAAAAATTTCAGAGGGAAAGCTGAACACATAGTAAATATATGTGTAGCAATCTTATTTGCATTACCACCCTTGATATGCCATGCTTATGATTCTTATCCTGTTCATAGTTATTGTTAACTTTTCCTCATTTTAAATTC
>PVIH01002386.1:0-25863 GCA_004025045.1 Sigmodon hispidus | reverse complement strand
GAAAAAAAGAAAAGTTCTGCCTAAGAATAATTCACAAAAATATAATCATTCACAAATACTAAAATTTCATTACAAAGTATTTAAATTAACATTTTATTAATGTAGATTTTTATGTTTAAATAAAGCAGAGAAATAGTTATTCTTTGTACACAATGATACAAATGTATTATATTTTTTGCTTTTTCTCTAATGTATTTTCAGAAGAATATATTTTCTAATTATTATGAATAACTATGTGCCCAATAATGATAACTTAGAAGAGTTGGACAAGTTTATGGATCCTCTAAAATATTTAGTATCTCAACAAAATGTATCATGAGAAAATCAAAATCTTCAGCAGATCTATAGTATTAATGATAAGACAACAATAGTACTCCATAAAGGCCACTAAATATTTATATGTTTCAGGGGATTAGTAAGCTTCCTAGAATGTATTTTAAAGTTGAAGTGTAGCTCAAATCATTTTGTGACCTCTGTGTCAATCTTAGATTTTCTCAAAGGAATGTCAAAACGAAGACTGATGTGTGCAGGGAGGTCCAAACAGACCCAAAGGAAAAAGAAATGCAATTAATTAGCAGGGTGAGTGTCCTCACCACAATACAAGTCTGATATTCACAAAACAAGAAACTAGTGGAAGGAGAGGCAACAGGAAGAACATAGCTCAGAAATTCCAGGACTGACTGCCAAAGTAAACCAGAAGGTATAACCCATTAGGTGAAGTCTGTCTGCACTATCAGAAATGATCTAGATCTGGAACATCTATACAGATCATCGCCGGTTGTTTTCTAAGTTGGCAAGATTACTACAGCAATGCATCTCAGATATGATAAGTTAAACAAAAGGCAATTACTTTCTATGATTCTTGATGTTGTAAAATTTAATATCTCTGTGTGGTGAGTTCATTCTTCATGCCTTTAGATAGATATCTGCCTTTCTCGTTGGATCTTTATATGATGAGGGACCTATTGTTCTCTTTTTATTTAATGTTATTATTTTTTCTTTTTATTTGAAAAATTATGATTATATATGTTCATTGTTGGGGCAAAGTAATACTATATAATCTTATCTAGAGAGTAAATAATTAAATTGAGTTAACATGCATAAGTAACACCTCATATATTAATTACTCTGTTATAAAAAATAAAAATATTGTTTAAATATTTTAAAATATGTAATAATTGTTTTTTTAAGTGGTCCTCATGTTGTGGACCTGGTGACAATTTATTTCTTCTATCTAAATGAGAAGTGTTTCTTCATTCTCTTTCAACCTTGCCCTCATCAGGATTGAAACTGCTGCTTCCAACTGTCTATTTTTGATCCACATGTACTTCATGTCACCTGGTCTTTGTCTTTCTGTTTCTGCCTGACTTAGCATAGTTGAGGTAATTACATACTATTGTAAATGTCATAATTTTCTTCATCATAAAGGCTAAATTTGTGCAATTGATAGCCAAGCTGACTAGGTTAGTTGAATAGATTGCACAATGACTGAAGAAAACACCCAGAGACAGTGGATAGCCTATGGATAGCATTTCAAAGTTTTCCAACTTACATTTGAGAAGTATTACTTCATTTCACTGTTTCTTTTATATGGGGTATATTAGAAGGCTAATTTCATATATGTGCAGTGAGCTGGTGGAAAAGTACAGTGCACCCTGGTGGTTTTGGCCAGCATCACTGTGTCATGGGGGCAGAGATTTCTAAGTCCTAGGAGTCCTGTGTCAAGTCAAGGCCAGCCCAAGGGTCCACAGTATGGTGAGATCAAGCCAGGTGTAGGTCTTTTTTCCTGACCATGGTCCCTACAATTCTGTTTACATATATCACCTTAAGTCGGTCCATCTATGTGTGTGTGTGTGTGTGTGTGTGTGTGTGTGTGTATGTATGTATGTATGTGTGTGTGTAGCTGTGTTCGTATATGCCCCTCTGTCTTTTTTAAATAAATACCTTTAATGTCCTATTTTTTATCATGAATAAAATCATATTTTTTATCTATGTATCCCCTTGTTCAAACTCCCTTCCCCCTCCCATCTCTGTCTTTATCCTTCCACTCTCTTTCTCATTGTTTAATGCATATATGTTCATATGTGTACTTGTTTGTGTTTGTGTATATGTCCCTCTCCAGGTTCCCTTATATGTAATAGCTGGCTTTGTGCCAATGTGACACTTTCTCCACAGCTACTGTGCCTTTCTGTCTCTGCTTGGTTGTATCCAGGACAGGGAGATGGCTTCAATACATTTATATCTCTGGGAAGCCCCAAACTACACACAATGTTCTGCTTACTAAGCAAAGAGTGCTTGATTAGATTTTCACCTGTCCTGCCTCCCTGACTCAAGCACAGAGGTCCCATCACTTCTACCAAGCCCTTTATAGATGGGCAGCCACATCTGTAATAGTCATAGTTTCTGTAGGTGGCAGCAACCAATATAAGTAGTTGTGAACACCAGGGCCCAAGCAGAGCATGACATTCAAGACATGGTTTGCAATAGTAAGTGGCATAGTAAGCCTGAATAGCACAATGTAAAACAGTGGTTTTGTTCCTGTGGCCATGACCCACCTTTTATACATATCTGTCTCAATGGTGAATCCATCATCCAGAATCCTCCAGGGGTCTGAGGAAGAACCAGTGGGAAGTTGCCAACTGTAAAGACAGAAGGGAGATGAATCCAGAGCAGAGAGCACAGATGAGCCTCTGACCCTGCATAAAGTTCTGCATGGACAGATTGGAGGCACATGACAAGGTCCAGACCAAGGACAGTGGGCATATACAAGAGACCCAGGGAAAGGATGCTGGTTTGGTGGGTAGGAAACTTAGGTTTTACTATGGACTGAACTGTGAACTCTCCATTCACATGAAGCTCTAACCTGTGCTGTGAGTACTTTAGACATGAGTGTCAAGGTACTAAACTTAGCTGAGGGCCTATAGTAGAGATCTGATCCAATAGAGGTAATGTCCTTATAAGGAGAATCATGAGATCTCTGCTGCCACACTCCCTCTCCCTCCCCCTCCCCTTCCACCTGTGTCTGTCTGTCTTTCTTGGACTACAGAGAAGCTTGCCATTCACTGACCAGAAAGAGGGACTTTATAGTATCTAGAACTGTGCAAAGATACATCTGGATTATATTTTCAGGTCTGTTGTCTTTCATTACAGCAGTGTAGGCTAACAAACATGTTTGAAGTGCACTGGTTCACTTGCCATGGCAACATCTGCCAGGCTGAGAGATGTGGTCAGTATAGGTAGTATGGAGCCTGGGTATGCTGGGTGATAACAGGCCCTTCTCTCTCCTCCATGGATCATGTAGAAATGGAATGCCAATGGGGCATCTCAGATCAGTTACAATCTCTTTACATTTTCACTCAAGTCTCTGGTGTGTCAACCAAACCTGTCTCTCTCCCACAGATGATCCCACCTATATTGTTTCTCCACTTACAAGGTCTCACCTTTTGATTTTCCTATCCTTTAAACCAAATCTTTGAGGAGGCCAAGAAGGTAAATCAATGTTGATCTTACTGTCATATTATTTTTTAGATTTATTTTTATCTTATGTGCATGGTTGTTTTGATCCAAAGGCACCCAAGCTACCTGCCTGTTCACATTTAAGACACACTTATATAGAATCTAAACACTTTTATAGCACCTAAGCTAGTGAGCATCTGGCCTTCCACCCCACTATAGGGACCTGCAAGCATTAGGTGCTCAGCTTCCTCTTTGGTCTCTTAGACCTAAATGATCCCTGGCAACTCTTTTGACCCCAATAAGTATTTTTTGCTGAGTACGTGCACTCTTGCCCTCAGAAAGTTGGTACCAGCAGTGAAGTCTCAGGAGCTTGGCCAGAAGGCACATCAAATTGAGAAATCGTATTTTCTAGAAGGATTGGAGCCGTCAACAAGCTGTTCCTTTCAAGGTAGGAAAAGCCTCTATTCATTCTTTAAGAGTGCTAGCAGATTAAGAGATAATGAAATTTTTTAAATTGGGCATGTGAATAGCATTAACCTATTAGTATTTGTCCAGTTGGTCCTTGGTTGGTGCAGTGGCTAGTGATGTATCTGGAGAGCTCCTGAGGATTTGTCCTTGGCACAAGTCTGGCAGGAGGGGTGGGACTTTGCAGAAAGCTGAAAATATTTGAAAAACAACTAGAATGGATTTATTTCTTGGTGTATGGCTTTGGGTTAAATGGTATAAACATTTTTTTTTTCAGGGCCTGGTTTTAGTTCAGTGAAACACATCTTTAACCAAAAGAAATTTACCAAATGGAAGTGATTGAGTGAATAAAAGAGGAGGGAGTCTTCCATGTACTCTGTAATGCTGTCTTGACTTAGTATTAGCTCTAAGAGAATGATGCCCATGAATTTTATATAGTGAGCTGAGAAGGCAGCTGAAGCAAAGAGTACTTATCAAATGGCATCATAGACCTGAGAGGGAAAATTATGACTGAGTTAGTGATTTACAGTGACAAAGACTTACCTAAAAGCTGCCTAGACAGTCACTCTAGGATCTTCCACGGTTGTTGAGGACAGAGGGCTCAAGGTAACAGTGTCAATCTTTGGCTGTCAGATCCCAGAAGATCCAACAGTTGTGGGGTAGAAAAATGTGGGGAGGGTCAGCCTACCTTGTCTAGGCAAGAGAGAGGCAATGGAATTCCAAGACTTCTGTTGTACACCATCTGAAGAAGGCATTGGCAGCAGCTGAGGAAAAAGGTGGTATTCTTGTTGTTGTTATTTCTCCAGTTGCTGTTGTTGCCACTATGGAGAGGGTTCTGGGTAGAGGGTTCTGCTGTGCCCATTAATCTTCTTGGAAGAGATACAGGATGCTGTCAGGAGCTAGAATGTCTCTATATCAGGAAAAGCCTCTTAATTAAACAGTTCAAATGCCATATTCTACAGATCTTTGTGCATTTGAGGACTGTCTTTCTATTAGGTATGAATGACTGACTATTAATCTGTGTTCCCTAACAGTCTTTAATATGTTAGTAGCTTTCATAAGCTTACTGTTTGCTGAGAAGTCAAAGAAGAGTGACTGAGGAGGTCAAAGGAGCAAATTAAATGTTATTTATGCTTACTTTTGAAAGTATATAATGATCTAAATTTTAGAAGATGCATGGAGTTTCTAATGACCCCTGATCAATTGATATAAAAACAGCATTGCTTTCCTAAGTTCTTACATAGGTCCCCTGTACCAGGGATTTTTTTCTTTTTCTTTTTTATTATGTAAATAGTCTCATTTTTTATCCATGTATCGCCTTGCTCAAATTCCTCCCCCCCCCCGTCACTCTCTTTTCTCCCCATCTCTTTATCTCCTCCACAGCAAGGGCAGGAGGTCCCAAGTTGCCAAGATTTTTTTCTTTGACATTATAGTTCAACCTAAGGTGGGTAGGGAGCACAGAAAAATGCTTCAAGATAAAATGGTGTACAGATGGTCAGGGCTGAAAGACTGAGCAATATGACATTTGTCAGAAATATGTACCATCATAATGAAATACATAAACTGTGTAATAACAATTGTTCTGATGAATATAAATTCACCAGTGATCTAACAACAAACTGTTGTGAACAGTGTAGAAAGCACACTCACCCAAGAATACAGGAGAGATGGTGATGATTACTGTCAGCCCCAAAGCTTTCATGTTTTTTATATCTTCGTACATTTTCTTATTAAGAGACTTAGTGGCTTTAGAAAAAGCAAGACTTGGTTTATATATATATATATATATATAATGTATATATATACATATATATATATACACACACATGGAGAGAGAGGGAGAGTTAAAAAGCTTGTTATAATCTTATAACTTTAAATATCTTTTTAAAAATTGTTATTATGAATAAAGTCGTATGTTTTTTATTCAGGTATCCTCTTGTTCAAACTCCCTTCCCCCTCCTGCCCCTGGGTCCCAGTCACTCTCTCTTCTCTCTATCAGTTTATCTCCTCCCCAGCAAGGGCAGGAGGTCTCAAGGTCCCAAAGTGGCTAAGTTCAGCATCCACTCCAGGCACATCTGCTTTCCTCATTCCAACATCAAGACAGGGTCAGGTGTTCCTCTGGAGGGAATGGGCTCCAAGATGCCAGTCTAAGGTGTTTCAAATCCCAAGCTGTTCAGTGCTTGTGGTTTTCAGTTTGGACATGCTTTGCTATTTGTGATACCTTGCTCAGGAGGATATTCTCAAATCCATCGATTTGCCTGCAAATTTTAGTATTTTTTTTCTTACTGTTGAGTAGTATCCCATTGTGTAGATGTACCACAGTATGTTAATCCATTCCTCAGTTGAGGGGCATCTAGGTTGTTTCCAGGTTCTTGCTGTTATTCATAATATGCTGCTGTAAACATAGTTGAGCTAATGCCTTTGGAATGTGAATGTGCATTTTAGGGTGTATGCCCAGTAGTGATATTGCTGGATCCTTAACATAAAAAATGTTCACATGGACAATATACACACAGAATTACATATACATACAGGCAGAATTAAAGCTAGCTTACATTCACATATATAGGGTTTTAAATCCAAGTCCCATGCATACACATAGACATGTACTGAATACACATTCATTAATAAGAACCAAGTACCAGTGTATACTGTGTAGGATGAAGCTAGCTTCCTCCATTTCTGAATTGCACATTGTAGCAAACTGTTAAGCTGTTGGTGAGCAAGAAAGCAAAGGTCATACATAGAGGAGGGTCAGTTAGGAAGCAGACCTGGGCAAGGTGGGGAAAGAGAAGATCTGCCACAGGTAAGTGTGATTCTGGTACACCTGGCATAAATGAGCAACTTGGACAGATTTTTTAAAAAAAAAAAAACCCATGTGCCACAGAGTTTACACAAGATTTTTCAGACACACAGAGTGAAAGAGTGAAGGACCACAGTCATAGCAGAGACCTAGGAGAGGCATGCAATGGCCACAACAAAGATGGTGATGAAGCCAAATGACCTAACTTTGCCTTCCATCAAGATGGCACCTGCCCTTGTGAACAAGTGGCTTTTTTTGTCCAAGACAAACATAATCTCAAGCATTCAAAATTTGACAGAAATGTAGTCAAGTCATGTAGTCACAGAATTTACACATTTTTATCAGTATATATAAAATAGATTTTGTAAAAAAAAAAAAAAAAAAAAACAGTGGACAAAACATTCCTAGAAAAGTGCCAGTTGACCAAGTTAAAAATCCATAAACAAGGATTTACAGTATAAAGAAGAAGCTAGAGGATTGAAGTTGTAGACTGAGAGACAAGAGTTGGAAAAGTCGAAAAAGGGACAAAAAATTTGGAAGATGAGCTAATGTCATGGGTTTTCCATCCACAGCAGGAACAGCAGGAAGGCAGGCAGGTGGGTGGGCACAGGGCCAAGTGTGATTGTAAGTCCGAAATTAGGTGCATTTTCCAGGAGTGAGGTAAAGGTGACACATGACACAAAAGCTTTGACCTAGGACTTCCCAAAGATCAAGTCACGATAACAGAATGGGGCAAACTGCCCGAGGTCTGTTAAACAGCAGTGAGCAGGGCTAAGGGTATTTGAAGCCAAAAGATACATGAATACCAGGACAGGAACTTTCAGAAACCATAGTTGAGGCAGATGAACCTTTATTCTTAGGAAATGACAAAAAGGGGGCAGTTTATGAAATAAAAGTGTGGGGTGTCCCAGTATTTCAGACTGCTGGCAGGCCGGACAAAGTGCCAGGAGAGCCCCCACCAAGTCACAGCACCAATGTTGTAATATGGCCAGGGGAGAGTACCTGGAGGACGGAAGCCAGGGGACTCCATGGTGGGTGAGGGAGATATATCATGCAGGCAGGCAGTGGTGTGGAACAGCCACAGAAAAAGACACATCTTACAGGCTGTGCTCACATAAAGACTTTATTAAAGTAAGGTAGAGTGAGAGAGGGAAGAGAATGAGCTAGCAAAGGACAGAGATATACACAACCTCTGGCAAGAAGAGAAAGGAAATGAAGAAGAGGAGATTTTGCTTTTGTTATTGTTTTTTTTTTTTTGAAAATCAATATCAAACTTTATATAAAAAAGCAAAACATTCGAGATAGTTGAAAAAGAAAACCCATACAGTAATAAAACTTCTCTTTTCTCTAAAATACATGAAACATAAAAAATAAAATCTAAAACTCCTCAAGTCAGGTTAGGCTCAGTACAGATGAAGACAGCATAGTACATTACAGCTAATGCCCATGGATGGACTGTGGCCACCACAAATTTCTGCTAAGCAACCCTTCTACAGTCAAACCAGAAGGGTATTTTTGTTGTTGATTTGGTTTGGTTTGGTTTTTGGTGTTCTGTGTGTGTGTGTTTGTGTGTGTGTGTGTGTGTGTGTGTGTGTGTGTGTGTGTGTGTGTGTGTGATATAGTGTGTGTTTTAAATCACTTTATTCACTCATCATCTTTCAATAAAAAAAAAGATTTTTTTTTTTTTTTGCTTAAAGTCCACTAATAAGTAAGTATATCACTTGCTTATCCTTCTGGGTTGGTGAGACCTCACTCAGGAGGATATTCTCCAAATCTGTCCATTTGCCTGCAAATTTTAGGTTATCATTTTTTCTTACTGTTGAGTAATAAATGCTTACTCCATTGTGTAGATGTACCACAGTTTGTTAATCTGTTTCTCAGTGGAGGGGCATCTAGTTTGTTTCCAGGTTCTTGCTCTTATGAATAATGCTGCTAAGAAGATAGCTGAGCTAATGATTTTGGGGTGCGGTTGTGCATCTTTAGAGTATATGCCCAGTAGTGGTATTGCTGGATCCTTGGGGAGATTGATTCCCGGTTTTCTGAGAAACTGCCATACTGTACTACAAAGTGGCTGAACAAGCTTACACTCCCACCAACAATGGAGGAGTGTTCCTCTTGCTCCGCAACCTCTCCAGCATAGGCTGTTATCAGTGTTTTTGATCTTAGCCATTCTGGCAGTTGTAAGGTGATATTTCAAAGTTGTTTTGATTTGCATTTCTTCGGTGGCTAAAGATGTTGAGTACTATTTCAAGAGCCTTTCAGCCATTTTTAATTCTTCTGCTGAAAATTTCCTTTAAAAAAAAAAGAAAGAAAGGAACAAAGAAAGATAGATAGATAGATAGATAGAAAGATAGATAGATAGATAGATAGATAGATAGATAGATAGATAGATAGAAAAAGAGATACACTTTCCTAAAGGAAAGAACTTCAGGATACTGGACAGCCCAGGTTACTGCTTATTGCCCAGGCTTCCAGGAAGTGCGTCAGAATGCTATACTCAAGCCCAGCATAGAACTCATTGTTATTTTTGGAGCTTTTTGTCTCATAATGTTCTGTTTGAGATTTTCTTTTCTTTTAACCTCACAATTGTTTTGCTTACATATTATGGTTTCTGATTTTCTATTTTTAAGGGATTTCTGCATGCCAGTATATGTGTTTCTACATCTGTATATGTTTCTTGTCCTTTGTTGTTGTTGTTAGCTTTTTGTTTCTGTTTCTTTATTTTCTTCTATTCATGTTCGTTTCCTTTTATTTTTTTCTTCCATATGGTATTTTATCTTTTATTCAGTCACAGCCTCTCCTCCTTTCTTCCATTCTTTTTCTTGCACCCTTCCCCATTCTCACCCCTCATCTGTTTCTCTTCTGTTTCCATCCAGGAAAGAGCAGGTTTCCTATAAATATCAATAAAACATGACATATAATGTTTCGATAAGTTTAAATACTTTCTCTTCTATTAAAGCTGGGCAAGCCAACCTAGTATGATGAGCAGGGTCCCAAAAGCTAGTAAAAATAGATGCCTGTTTGTATTCTAAAGGGAGAGAGAACAAGAAGGAATGTGAATTTGGGTGAGTAGAGAGGTGAGGAATATCTGGCAGGAGTTGGAGTATTTTCAACCAAAAAGAAATAAGATTTTTGTTCACAGAATATATTCTTATTACACCTTACCTTCCCCCAACTCCTTCCAGAGCCTTCCATTTTTTTCCATCCATAGCAGTTTACACTCTTTTTACTCTCATTAAAATATAAAAAAATAATAAAAATTAATAATAATATAAAAACAGTAAGTTAAAATACACAGAAAAAATAAGAACCAAAGAAAAAGCACAAGAAACACATACTGGTGCTGAAATATACACACATTTTTCCTACATTGAAAATAAAGTGAGAAACCATAATACATAAGCAAAAAAAAAAATCTGTTTAAAAATGCCCATAATAGAACATTATAAAGCATTATAAAACAAAAAAAAAAATTAGTTTGTTGTGTGTTGGTCACCTTATGGGGCTCTCAAGAGTTTTTTGTGTATTAAGTGAGGCTATGTTAGAGAAAACTAATTTTTCCTCTGTGAGCAACTTGTCAGATGGAGATAGCTTCTGAGTTAGGATGGGAAATCATGACCACTGTGGTGATAAGTTGCATATTTAATAAACCCTGGAATATCAAGAGATCAACCGATAGTCAAACTAAGCAAAGGTAGCTCCATGATTTCCCAGGATAACAGAGCAGTGGTAACTCACACGGCACTGGTGATCCAAAGAATCTCTGGGAGTATAAATCCAAAAAGCTGGGCTTCAATGGCACACACCTTTAATCCCAGCATGAGGAAAGCCTGGAATTCTGATCTATGCCTTTAATCCCATAACTCCAGAGACAAAGAACTTTCTGTATTTCTGTGAGTTCAAGGCACACTACCAAATAGAGTAGCTCACACCTTTAATCTTAACCTGTCTGGGATACGGCTGGGTGAAGAAGGTATTTAAGGCAGGTTTAGGAAAACAGCAGGCATTAAAAGTGACCAGGAGATAAACTGAGAAAGGTGGAAGATAGCTGGGTGAGATTTGACTGTGCTGTTTCTTTCTTTGGTATTTCAGTCTTTCCAGATATCTGGCTCTGAGTTTCTTTCACTACAACCAGAATTCATGCAATAGACCACTTCCCCCTCTTACTTAGTGCTGGGATTCCTTCAGGCTTAAGCCTGAATATTCACTATGCATGCTGAAGAGATGCTGCAGACATACAGGATAGACTCACAAGATAAGATATACTAATTTTAATGTGATGGATATTTTGAGAAATAATAATATAAAAGATACAAATGAATAAATATTGTCCTTAAATTTAGATCACCATGGTATTAATTGTTTGAGACTATATTCATTTTTGTCTTTTTATTTTTATAACACTTCTTATAATAAATCAAACTACTTTTATCACAGACATGTATAAAGCACAGGTCTGGTCAATCACATTTCTCAATAATGGCAATATCATATACACAGGATGAATAAGAATACTGTCTGAGACTTCCTAATACTTTTTCATCTAACTGTCTATCAATCAATTACTCTATCTATCTATCTATCCATCCATCCAACTAACTAAATAAATAAATAACCAACATCTACCTCTACCTTTCTTCCAGGCTCTGACAGGTGTAAAATTGTTTCAGTCCTAAGCAACTGGAAAGCATCTTCCTGAAAACAGAAAAGCTTTTTGGTAAAAAGAAGATGGAGGGAAATTGAGCAAAAAAGATTGATTAAGAAATAAAGAAAAAGTAGACAATAAAAGAAGAAAGACAACAGAGGGTAAGAAGGGGGTGGGGGAAGAAAAATTGGCCTAGCAATAGTGGGAAAGGGAGGAAAGTGAAAATGAAAATAGAAGGGTAAAAGGACAAACAAGGGGAAAATGTAAAGACACATAAGGGGAAGGAAGAGAGTGACAGAAGGAGAGATAGGGAGATGGAAAGGAGGGGAAGAGGAAAAGAAGGAGAGAGACTAAGATGTTTTATTTTAGTTTTGAACTGAGTCTCTGCTTAACTAAGTTTCAAGCTAGAAACCTGAACATGTTGATGTAAAAGTGATACCACAATATAAATAAATATTTATTTTATTTTGCAACTGTAATTACTGAAAGCTTAAAATATAAAGTGATAATTATCTAGCTGACTAATAGAAAAAAAAAAGATTCTTACAAACCTGTCTTTGGAAATTTAACCTCACACAAATAGAATATTCTGCTCAGGTATATACAGTGATGAAATTAAGTACATATAATAAAACATAAGTAAATTCGTACAGTAGAATGGGACTCAGAAAATCTTTACATTGTGTTATGCCTCTCTCTGGATACATACTTTTGTCTTTAGAGGTGAATCAATATTTTATTTTTAAAGAAACAACTGGTGGTGACTAGGCATATTATTTGGAAGTGTCTTCTACTTCCTAGGTTTTAATGTCATCTCTGGGTATCTTTATTATCTTCTCAACTCAACACTGTAGTATAAAGTTAGTTACCTTTCACTGGTGATTGACTAATTGATATTACTGTTTTATCTTCTGAAATTAAGTTACAATTAATATTAAATTAAGATAAACAAACCATTATTGCCAACTAAGAATATGTTTATGGTGGGACTGTTGCTGATTTCAGTGTTGTCATAACAAAGTGAATAAGCCCACATCTCATCTCAAGGGTCATGTGCCATTATTAAATAGATTCTCTTCACAGGATAAAAGAAGGAGGAAATAGCTGACAATTACCTTATGAACCTGAGTATTTTCAGATACTTTTGTTCTTTGCTTAACCAGTGTCGCTCAATATACCTGCATAAAAGGAAGACACCTAAAAAGCATAGGTTAAGAATATGTCCCTACTTTTTCCACATTGGGCTCAGTTACAATTTTCTGACAATTGGTACTTTGCTGAGTGTTATGATGATGCTAGATATCAACCTATGGGACATCTTACTAATCTAGATGCATGAACAGACTCCATACTAGCTGAGTATCTTAGGAAAGTCTAACAATAAAACTTCATCTCACTGAATTGTGTAGTAAATAAAATAAAATATTTTTGTAACAATAATTATATTTTGTATATAAGGCAAAGTTTATAGAAGAGCCAGAATGTAGAAAATATGTATAATGTGAGAGGAACTAAAAAAATGAATATCCAAAAAATTCTTATGACCCTTCTTCCATGGGATTATTACTCAGAGCAGGTTACCCCTGAAGTTACCTGAGGGTACTCTTGGAGGCCATTTCTCTGTGAGAGAACTCTGTGATGTGACTGTCTGCTAGCTATATGTTTGAGTCCTATGATTTCTGATACTTAAAAATCTCTCTCAGTATCTAAGTATTTCTAAGAAGTCAATTATATTCCACTATGATAATCAAAAATGAAAATTAAAAAAACAACATTTTCCCCCAAGATCTTACCAAATTAACTTTCTATTAAAAAAATTAAAAAATCAAGGAGCTTCTGTCGCCTAGCCCTGATCACACTGCTGTGTGACCAACGCTGCCCATCGTGCTCTAGTGGTCCCGAAAGATTCGAAGTCCAAGATGGCAAGCCTCAAGAACCAGCTGATCATGAATCTACTCAAGGAAGAGCAGGTCCCCCAGAACAAGGTTACCGTTGTTGGGGTTGGTTCTGTTGGCATAGCTTGTGCCATAAGTATCCTAATGAAGGACTTGGCAGATGAACTCGCCCTTGTTGATGTCATGGAAGACAAGCTGAAGGGGGAGATGATGGACCTCCAGCATGGCAGCCTTTTCCTCAGGACACCAAAAATTGTCTCCAGCAAAGACTATAGTGTGACTGCAAACTCCAAGCTGGTCATTATCACAGCGGTGGCCTGGCAGCAAGAGGGAAAGAATAGACTCAATCTGGTCCAGAGAAACGTGAACATCTTCAAGTTCATCATTCCCAATGTTGTGAAGTACAGTCCACATTGCAAGCTACTTATTGTTTCAAAACCAGTTGATATCTTGACCTACGTGGCTTGGAAGATAAGTAAGTGACTTTCCCAAAAACTGAGTCATTGGAAGTGGTTGCAATCTGGATTCAACCTGATTCCTGATGGGGGAAAGGCTGGATGTTCACGCACTGAGCTGTCATGGATGGGTCCTCGGGGAGCATGGAGACTCCAGTGTGCCTGTGTGGAGTTGTGTGAATGTTGTTGGGGTCTCCCTGAAGAATCTGAACCCAGACCTGGGCACTGATGCAGACATGGAGCAGTGGAAGGAAGTCCACAAGCAGGTGATTGACAGTGCCTATGAGGTGATTAAACTGAAAGGTTGAACGTCCTGGGCCATTGGCCTCTGTGGCCGACTTGGCTGAGAGCATAATGAAGAACCTTAGGCGGGTGCACTCCATTTCTACCATGATTAAGGGTCTCTATGGAATTAAGAATGATGTCTTCCTCAGTGTCCCTTGTATCCTGGGACAAAATGGAATCTCAGATGTTGTGAAGGTGACCCTGACTTCTGAAGAGGAGGCCTGCTTGAAGAAGAGTGCAGATACACTCTGAGGGGTCCAGAAAGAGCTGCAGTTCTAAAGTCTTCAGATGTTCTAGTGCTTCACTGTCTAGGCTGCAGCAGGGTTTCCATGGAGACTACACACTGTCTCCTCATCTGAGCCGTGGTTAGTGTGTGTTAAGGTGGCCTGGAAAAAACCTCAGTTCCTACAGCTCTACCCTCATGCTAAGTGGTATTCATGTAGTGGTAACCTGGTTGGTGTGACAGTCTCCACTGTCTCCAGAGACACACTGCCAATTGAGTGCAGGCTTCAGTTATCCTATGACCCCTGCTGTCTATGCTGTGCTCCCTCACCAAACATGTCTAGGCCAATGAGATCCCAGTAAGTTATAACCTTGCTCCTGTGTGTAAATCCATTACACATATCTTTGGTGTAACTGTTCTAAAGGATATTGTTTTGTGTATTTTGTGTCTGTAGTATATATTGAAATATTGCATAAGATCTGCATATGGATGATGTAACTAACTACCCAAGTTTCATGCCAATGAAAACACCAAATAAACCTTGAACAGTGAAAAAAGCAAAAGAAAAAGAAAGCAAGACGAAGATTATTCAACACAAAACAATATGGCTAACCTATAATTGGAAAGATGTTCTAAAACATATATCTACTTGAAAATAATAAAATTTGGCTTTTAGGGGACGAGTAAAATAACTGAGAAGGTAAAGAAACTTACCTCCAGTCTTAATGATCTGCATTCAATCTCTAGAAACCAACAGAGCAGACGATTTCCATGAGTTTTTATTTTACAACTATATACATGTTGTGGATTGTATATACAACCACTCTCTACATAAATGAGCACATTGTTTTGTTTTGCTTTGCTTTGCTTTGTTTGGGCTTCAAATTAGAAGTGTCACCAAAACAAAGTCATTCACCAACAAATGATCCCAATGCACTATGACTGTCACTATTGCTCTTTGGCTAGTTCTCTGCTGAAATATAAGAACAAAAATGCAGGACTGCTATGTTCTAAAGATTCTGAGCAGTGAAAACATGAGGGCTCACAAAGAAATGTATCCACAACTTTGTGGAAGAAGCAAGTATGTGCTCCATGTAGCCCTCACTCTGCTTAAGCATTGTCTTGGCTGTGGCTCAAAGTATTTTAACGTATGGAAATATATCTTAGACAGATCAAAGGCTCAGCAAAGTTATCTCTTGGCTTAATTTTGGTACTACTGCATAGTGGCAAATGACAATTAGCTTTGAATTGATGTCTGCCACAATCTGAAGATATTTTATAATGTTTGCTATACTGATATAATAGTACAGTGAAATTAATGGTAAAAATCATGAAATTTCAGAATAAGATAAAAAATAGAATCATAGCAATATTGGCTGGTAAACAGACAGAAATAGGATAATGTGGAATATTTCATTTTCCCCTTGCTAACCAATAAGTAATATAACACTAAAACTATTGTATTAAATGAAATTTGATAATTTTTGTTGGCATAAGATGACAAGAAAGAAATGTGGAAACCATGATGAAATAAAGAACTTGTTCTCAGATCATTAGATAATTACCAGAGTTAGTGAAAGATGGCTGGTACCAACTCACTTTTTCAGAGATAACAGTTATCCAAAAATAAGAAAAAAATCACCCTTCTACTTACAAATAAGATATAAATGTTGTGAAGGACAGTATGAAATAAGTTAACAAAATACATCTGTAGATTATCTGTGGTCTTCTCAATTCCACTTTATAATTGCTGAGAGCTAAACATAGTCGCTAAGGTTTGTTAAAGAAAACCACAGCAGAGGGAGATAAAAGAACCAGTGTATTGGTTGTTTTTCTCATTATTGTGACCAGCTGCTTGACAGCTAGCAAATTAAATGAAAACAAGAAAATTAAAAGAAAAAATTCTCTTTGGTTCACAGTTCAGCAATGGATTTAATTACAGTGCACATTAGCAGGGGCAGATTGGTCTATGATGACAACCAGGAAGAAAAGAGAATATCCACATACAGGTTGGGTCCTCAGGGAAACAATTGATGCTACCAATGTTTATAACTGGTTCTTGCTCGTTGGCTGAATCTCTTTATCAAGAGAGTCTCTTGATGATATGTCTAGACATGTATTTCTTAGATGATTCTGAATCCAGACAATTGACAAAACTAACCAGATCTACCCCTTGTCAAAATGATACACAAATACAACACTTGTAGACTGTAACTGTCAGAAGTTAAGACAAAACAGAAAAATGTTTCCAAATTAATTTGTTCCTTTAATATCTCACATTTCCATTATTCAACAGAGAATAAAAAATAGAAATAATATATTTTTGAAAAGGACAGTACACACGCTATTCAACATACAGTTGCACAAGTTAGAAATAAGATAACATACAGATGTATTTAAAAGTTGTTTTATTCTAAAAATCTAGAAAGGCTTAAAGATAAATATCATTATATAAGATATTTGGTGTTATTAAATAACTTTAATAATTTTGTTTTTAAATAGGTACTATGTAGATATGGTTTATGTATCTTAATTTCATGTATATGTCAAAATATATAGAAGTTTCTCATAGGTAAGATATATTATATATCAATATATAAAAGGATGTAAAGGAACTTAATATAAATATAAGCACACAAAAACAAAGAAAACAAAAATAAACATTATAAAATTTCTCTTGAAAAAAATTGAACATTTTATTTTCTGACATTTTATGTAGTATTTTAAATGTGAAACTTTTGAATTAGTATTATATTTATCTATATATATAATATAGTCCCTACTCGCCTCAGTTGCCACAGACATTGATAATTAAAACTAAATCTACCTGATTCAACTATCTTTTACTAAACTACACTGTCTGTTTTGTTTTTGCATATCTTATAAACTTATGCTTGTGCTTTATACATAATTCATAGTTGATAACAACTGAGAAAAATAACATGTCAATGTGTTGATCCTCATATTGCAGAAGATCATGGGTAAAACCTAAAGCCAGATTTCAAAGATTTTCAGATTATGAATTTCAGAATGGTTATCTAAAACTACATAAACCTGCATAACTTATCCTTTTGAATAAGCTCATAAGTAGGAACCACACATTATCTTATAATTTAGGATGCTCTAATTTTTCCTAATTCTGAAAAACATTTGTTATGTTTAAACAGATAACACTTGTAAACATCAGATGTAAGCATAAAAACATTAGATATAGAATTCTGAACAGCCTTTGTAGAATCCCATTCTTTATACATTGTAATGTATTTAGAGAATAGGAAAGACTGAGATCCACTCACCTCATCAAAATGAAATAGCTAATTGCTCATATATATCCACCATAGAACTTGGCAGCAGATAAAAATTAGACTCCTATGAGGTGGGAATGTCTTTCTGGAATATCATTCTTTAAATAAAGGAACTGTTTCAGCCATGACAGGCATCATAGAAAGGCAGATAAATCAGAGTGTAGGTAGAATAAGGGCGAGAGAGAGAGAGAGAGAGAGAGAGAGAGAGAGAGAGAGAGAGAGAAACCAGTTGCCGAAGAATCAACATGTAATGGAACAGGTGAGCACTATGGGCCGTGTAGCAGAAAACATTAATAGAAATGGGCTGAATTAAGATGAAAGAGGTAGCTAGAAATGTGCCAGAGACATAGGGCAAAGAGGATGAAATTAATATAAGTGTCTGAGTCATTTTGGGGAGAAAAGCTGCTGCAGATAGGTCCAGACTTCAGATCTGTGGGTCTCAACTGCCAGCTGGATGGAGCCAGAAACTTCATGTTACTCCTCAACTTATATTTATCAGTAATAGTATATATTTATGCAATATATAATAGTATATATCATATATATGTATATACACATATGTATGTGTATATGTACATGTATATGTATGTACATATATATATGTATATCAGTAATAGTCTCATCTTTGAAGTTCAGAGATACCCAAAGGGTAAATCTAAAATGACCTATCACTAGTTCTACTAAGCATTCCAGATAAATAAACATATTCTCATATAGCCAAATATGTTCTAATTAATTGAGATACATAATAGTTGTATATTTGAAAAGAAAATGCTAATGTATGTGTACAAATCAAGAGAAATACAGAAATAATTGAATGGTGACGAAAGAACACAGGGAAGTGTTGTAGTAAGTTTTTCCAGGTGCCCGTTTGGGCCCGGGAGTTTGTGACCAGGCACACAGAGGAGGTTTCTAACCTGGTCCACGGTGGCTCCTGTCACCCAAAGAAATGAATCACACGCTTATATCCTTTATACTGTTTGGCCCATGTCTTAAGTACTTTACTAGCGAGCTCTTTCATCTTAATTCAACCCATTTCTACTATTCTACCTGCCATGGGGCCCACTGTGGCTCACCTGGATTCCTACATGCTTCTTCTTCGGGGAACAGATAGAGACTGACTAACTCCACCCTCCTTCTGCTTGTCTCCTCCTCTGATACTCCACCCACTTCTATGGTGTTCTACATAGGTCAAATCAGTTACTTTATCTACATTATACAGAGAACATTCTACCACAGAGAAGTAATGGGCCAAGAAAGATATGTCCTTATATATACAAGTTTGATAAATCACTTACTTTAAAGTAGAAAGATAAGAAAAGGATGTACTCACTCATTAGAGGACTTTAAACAAAAGCAAAGCATGTCCAAGCTGCAAACCACAACCACTGAACAGCTTGGGATCTGAAACACCTTGGACTGGCATCTTGAAGCCCATTCCCTCCAGAGGAACACCTGACCCTGTCTTGATGTTGGGGTGAGGAAAGCAGATCTGCCTGGAGTCGATGCTAAACTAAGCCACCTTGTGACCTTGGGACTTCCTGCCCTTGCTGGGGAGGAGATAAAGTGATGGGGAGAAGAGAGAGTGACTAGAAGGGGCAAGAGGGGGAAGGGAGTTTGAACAAGGGGATACATGGCTAAAAAATATGACTTGATTCATAATAAAAAATCAAAAACAAAAAAATTAAAATAAAATAAATGTAAAATATTGTATTTAATAAATAAAAGTTTTCTTATTCATTCCTTGAAAATTTGATAAAATTATTTTGTTCATACAATATATTTGATCACAAGGTGAGTGAATTCGGTCTGGCATATCCAATTGAGTTACGGCCAAGTCTCTTACCCAATATTAAGGCTGAGAAACATGTTCTCCCACTGGGCATGGGGCTTCAAGAAGCCAATATGTGCACTTGGGATAGACTCTGGGCCAATTTCAAGAGGCCTCAGAACCTGCTGTTGCCTTTCTTCTGTCATTTACATTCAGAGATTTCAGAATTGTTTCATGAAGGTATATACATCAGCAGTTATTTAGGTGTCTGTCTCCTACATTTAGGGGGTCAAGATCCATTCCATGAAGGTTCACCAGCTGTTGCTCCAGAGTCTTTTGAGTTCCCAACAGCATGGACTGCCTATGGACTGCCATGGGTCTGCCGATCATTACCCTGATCCCTTTCTCCATGTAATCTCTCCTCCCTCACTTCAGCTGGACCAGTAGCTCAGCCTGGTGTTTAGTTATGGATCTCTGCAACTGTCTTCATCAGCTGCTGGGTGAAAGTTCATGTCTGACTCACCTTGGGATTCCTTGCTTCCTCTAGGGAGTGAAGGGGGAGAGATAAAGGGAGATTGGAGAGGCTGGAGGAAGATTTGGAAAAGGGGCAGGGGCAGGACTGGGAGCAGTAGAGGATATGAGAAATTTAAAAATAAATAAAATGATAAGCAAATAAATAAAACAAAATATATGATCATTAGTCACACCACCTCCACTAAATTCTCCCGTTCCACTGTCAGCCCATACTGCCCACTCATCAGTGAGTTTTCTTCTTCTTCTCAGTTGAGTCTTATTTGTGATGCCAAATCTTTTGTGTATGTGACCTGTTGTAGAGTGTGGTCGACAAACCAGGGGTCATTGTTAAAGAAAACTGACCCTTCTCCAGCAGCTATCAAATATCAATATTCCTCAGCCAGTTGTGCCACTTCCTGCCTGCCTTCACTTCCCATGATGTGATTTTGGCTTAAATTTGTCCTAAGTCTTTTGTATACTTTCAAAATCACTGTGAGTTCTAATGCGTAATTTTCCTATTGATCCCTGAATAAATTGTTTCTTTAAAGTCACCCATCACCTCTGGTTCTGACGATCTTTCTACTCCCTTGTCCAAAAAGATCCCTGAATCAATATGTTGGGACTTAATTATAGGTCCAAGCACACATTGTATCTTATTTTCTACAATTGTCAAGTTGAGGTTCTCTGGTGTTAACTCCCTCTACTGCAAAAAGATGATATTCTTATGAGAGTTGATAAATGTATTTAGTCAATAGTAATTAATGTAGTGTGATTATGTGTTACATTTTAAATAATTTTCCTGCCTATGGGTTTAATAAAAGCTGATTGGCCAAAAGGCAGACAGAAAATGTGGGCAGGGCTGCTAGTTTAAAACACTCTGAGTACAAATAGAACAGAGACAGATGTCAGACACAGAGCTGACAGACAGATTTCACAAAAATACAATAATGACATGATGATGATACAGCAGCACACACACACACACAGAGACACACAGACACACACACACACAAAGTTGAAATGCTGCTCTAAAAAAAGACACTGAGCTACATGGCCAAATAAAATAAAAATAGCCTGGACCCTAGGTCAATCAATATAAAAATAATATATACCTTAATATAGCCTTACCGATAAAGCTAAGGAGGACTGAGAGTGGGACCAAACCTTTAGTCCAGGCCTAAAAAGTCCGGGCCAAAACCATTTACAACAATAGATCATTAGTGATCATTTTATAATATGTCTCCTTCTCAAGATAATAGTAATAAGTTCTTCTCTAAGTATTAAAGTCTATATACGCATACATTTGTGGTTCTATTAACAATGCCAGGTATGAGTTCTATCTTTTTGTGCAGTCCATAGACACAATCAGAAATGGTTGGTTACTCCCATATCAATTACACTACTGTAGTGCCAATGGGTATATCTTGTTAGGGTTGTCATTACTCTAGCTTACAAAGTTTCCAATTTGGTGAGACTAAGAATTATCTTGTTTTCTTTAAGGGGCTGGCTACAGGGAATATAATTATGTTCCAGTAAGTAAATGAGCATCATGAATGGGCTTTTTTGTAAATGGAGAGATCATAAGAGAGGGTATGAAACTGAGTGGACTAATAACTGAATTTGATGGGGTGCATGATGTAAAAATCACAAAATAATAAATAAAGATATTAAAAAATGAATTATTTTTTTCTCTGGTAGCATTTATACCAACTGAAAACATTATGAAGTTTAGCCAGGAAGCTTGAAGCTTCTATGTGAATAGCAGCACAATGTTATGTGACTTAAGTAAGTGATATTGTCAAGAGAGTAGTCCTTGTCAACTTGTTTGTATTTCCTTTCTCTGGAGTGTTCTTCTGTGAAATTATTGATTGTTTGTGGTTTCATGGGTGTATCTGGGTTCCTTAGGATGGTGTTTTCCCTCTAATACTCTCTGTAGCACTGGATTGGTAGCTAGATATTGTTTTAGTCTGACTTTGTCATGAAATATCTTGTTTACTCTGTCTATGGTGATTGATAATTTTGCAGAGTATACTATTCTACTTTGGCAGCCATGCTCTTTTTGTGTCTGCATAACTTCTGACCAAGCCCTTCTAGCTTTCATCATTTTCCTTGAATAGTCAGGTGTTATTCTGATGGGTCTGCCTTTATATGTAAGTTGGCCCTTTTCTTTTGCAGCTCTTAAAATTTTTTCTTTGTTCTGTATGTTTTGTGGCTTGATTATAATGTGGCGCACTGACTTTTTTGGGGGGTCATATCTATTTGGTGTTCTGTAAGCTTCTTATATCTTTATAGGTATTTCCTTCTTCAGGTTAGGGAAGTTTTCTTCTATGACTTTATTGAAAACATTATCTGTGCCTTTGATCTGGTATTCTTCTCCTTCTTCTATTCCTATTATTCTCAAGTTAGGTCTTTTCATGGTGTCCCAGTAATCCTGAACATTTTGAGTTTTATGGCTTTTTTGGTTTTAGTATTTTCTTTGGCTGATATATCTATTTAAGCTACTGAGTCTTCCACTTCAGAGATTCTGTCTTCCATATCTTGAACTCTGCTGATTATGCTTGCATCTGTGGTTCCAGCTTTTTTCTTCAGAATTTCTATTTCCATCTTTGCCCCATTTTGTGCCTTTTTTATTGCTTCTATTTCAGTTTTTAGTTAGTGGCATGTTTCTTTCATCGATTTGTTCATATCTTCCAATTTTTGTTTGTATTTTCTTCTATTTCTTTAATGCAATTTTTCATATTTTCTTTGAGAGCTTCAATGATTATCATAAAGTAATTTTTGGTGTTGCTTCCTTCTGTTTCCTCTTCATTGCTCAGTTCAGGGCTTGTAGTTGTAGGACTGCCACTTTCTTCTGGAGTTATCTTGTTTTTCTTTACATTATTATATATATTTTTGCACTGGCGTCTGCCCATGGCTTCAATGGTTCACGGTTAGGTGTCTCCTAGTCAGTTGTGGCACACAGGTTTGTGTGTCTTCTGTCTCCTCTGAATAAAAGGTTTGCTCAATCTCTACCTCGTCTCTGGGCAGGGGACTGGATTTCAAACCTTCATTCCTTCTCTGATTGATCAGTTGGAGGAAAGTGGTCGTGCAAATTCCCTCAGCAGCAGCTTGTGTACTCTGGCAGACTGAGTTTATCTCTGTCTGCTACAGATTGTGTGGGGACAAGCTCCACAGACAGCCCCTGGTCCCGGAACTGGAACCAGACCCTTTTTTCATTGGACCTTATGCTATAAAGAGTCGACAAAGTATACATCCTAGTGTTTGATATTGAAAAGACAATGTGTTCTTCACATTAAGTAAAAATGAAGTGAATTCAAATTGTCACTTTGAGTTATCTGCAAAAATATTATTTTAAAATATTATTCTTATAATCTTAAAATGGCAAAACAATGTTTCAGCATGTAAATACAGCTGAAACTATTTACTATTTGGTATTTGGTGTAAAGAGAGAGTAAATCTCTGCTTCCCTAAAAGTAGCACATATGTAAGTCTCACTGGTCTCTAGTTTCCTTTTATGAGAATAATAGCTCACTGATGTTTCAAGGTTAAATTATTTAAATAATTTACTGAATGTGCAGAGAATCTATGAAGCTTTTCAAAACATCTGTCTAAAGCAGAACTGTTTGTGAGATGGATACTCAAAAATGCCAACACATTGTGTTGAATGTAAAAGGTAATTCTCAAAGTGAAGAACTGATGTCTATTTTGATGGGCTTAAATCTTGACAAGATTCAACATTTCTTTGTCTCAAGATGACAATCAACACTGCATACATCTTTCAAGGTTTTCTAAGTGGGTTCTTGAGACTTTCCTATAAAAATTTCTTGGTATTTATGAATGGCAGATCATTGTGTATGTTTTTAAATACATGTAATTATCATTGTATAATTTACAATGTAGATAGAATAATACAATACTCAGGTTTTACAGTACAGAAAACATATCAAAATGTTTGCTTTCATTAAATACACTAATACCTGCATTCTAGTAACAGCCTCAGATTTGCACATTGTTGAAGGCTAAATAGACACTGTGAAAACATGAAAACAAAATTCAATAATATTCTAAATGGAATTCAGAAAAACAATCTCTTTTCCTGTATATTTTCTCTTGTAACTGAGGAAAAGGTTAGAAAACAGATAGCTAAGATGTAAAATATACATCCACTTATAAATAATTAAGAACCATAATTACAAATATATAAATAATATAAGAATCTTAAAACTGATCTCTAACTAACATTCCCCAAAATGCATTTACAATGCCAAAACTGTGTTCAATATAAGAATGAAAATGGCTCAGTTGATAAAATGTGTCCTGTCCATTAGTTTGATTCTCACCCACCCCCACACTACCTTACCCCAACCCAACCCCACCTCCACCAAAAAAAAGCATCTTAGTTTGATGGCGGCTCATACTTTTCATTCAAGGTTTTTAGGGATGATAATACATCTAGGCTTGACATTTGCCATTTTTATAGTGTGTTTACAAGCACAGAGATTGTGTTGACTCTAATTATAGAGGTACAGTTAAACTATTGTCCATCAGTGACATCTTCAAATTCCATGCCTGTCATCATCATTCTGATTTCCAATACTTAATAAAAAAGAAAAGATTGAGTCAGTAAATGTCAATTTGTGTCTTATTTTTTTGGTAAATAAAATTTCAAAATACATTTTTCTTATGTAATGAAGGACTAGACTCCATTTTTTACTTAGAGGTGCTTATAATATCTAAATATTCTTTTTCTCCTACAGTTCTGGTACATCTGGTATAGAAGATATACAATTTCTTATTTCACCTACCATTTTATCTCAGATATCTGTTCTGGGAAATCTTGAAACTTCCTAAGGCAACATTTGTCCTCAGAAAATTACAAGTTGATTAATCATGCCTCATAAAATTTGAGTGTGGCTTGTGGTACACAATCATGTACTGCAAAGAAAGTAAGGGTTTATAGAAATAAATAGGAGAGGAAATTAAGCAATAGGATCAATCACTATCCAACACAATTTTGTAATTCTTTTTAATTCCTTTTTTTTTCCTTTTTTTTTCTTTATTTTGTATTTATCAAAGAAACAGTAAAAAGAATTAAAAAAATGCTGAAGAGTTAACAATAACTATACAGAGGATAATAATCATAAGCATGCTTATCAAGGGTGGAAATTCAAGTAAGATTACTACACATATATTTTCTTTGTGTTCAGCTTTCCCTCTGAATTTTTTTTTTCCATCCCTGTATTTCCTTATTGAAGGTCTCTTCCCCCTCCCACCACATCTGATCATTTTTCTTCTCTGCAACTCCCCATCCACTCCCTTGGCAGGGAGCAGACAGTCCTATGGTCACACTGGCCCAACAATGCTTGGATCAGTCTTCACTCCCGGACAAATCCAGTTTTGTCCCCCCGCCCTCAAGAGTGAGTCAGGTGTTCCTATAGTTGGACTGGGGTTTGAAGGGTCAGTCCAGGGTGTTTCTGATCCCAAGCTATTCAGTGGTTGTGGTTTGCTGCTTGGGCATATTTGCCTTTTTTTTCTTGTTTGTTTGTTTAGAGACCACTAGTGTGTGGGTACATCCCCTGCTTATCTCTCTGAGTTTGTGATACTTCGTTCAGGAGGATATTCTCCAAATCCATCCATTTGCCTGCGAATTTGAGGATATCATTTTTTCTTACTGCTGAGTAGTATTCCATTGTGTAGATGTACCACAGTTTGTTAATCCATTCTTCAGTTGAGGGACATCTAGGTTGATTCCAGGTTCTTGCTATTACAAATAATGCTGCTATGAACATAGTTGAGCTAATACCTTTGGAGTGTGAATGTGCCTCTTTAGGGTATACACCCAGAAGTTGTATTGCTGGGTCCTTGGGGAGATTGATTCTCAATTTTCTGAGAAACCTCCATACTGCATTCCAAAGTGGCTGAACAAGCTTACAATCCCACCAACAATGGAGGAGTGTTCCCCTTGCTCCGCATCCTCTCCAGCATAGGCTGTCATCTGTACCTTTTATCTTAGCCAATCTAACAGGTGTTAGGTGGTATCTCAAAGT
>PVIH01002385.1:80000-191620 GCA_004025045.1 Sigmodon hispidus | reverse complement strand
AATAGATTCTATGTGCTAGAAATTGTTTTAATATCTGAAAACAAGTTTATAAGTATGTGATCAAGGTTGCAAAGACAGCTTATCTTGCCAGACATAGATCTTAAATCTAAGTTCAGCACATAGTTTTGAGAACAAACTTTTTTAAGATTTAGAGTGAAATACTTGTGCAGTGTAAGCTTACAACAAGTAACTAGAAACAGTTTTTCTATTCGGATATTACCTGGGCAGCCCTCATATTTCAGAGATCTGCAGAATATGGCATTTAAAATGTTTATTTCTCAGACAGAGACTTCCAGATCCTAACAGTAACCCAAGGTCTCCAAAGAAGATTATGAGACACCAGGATCTTTGTCTGGATTGAAGCAGTGCTAACCTGGGCAAGATGCCATAGTACAATGCCTGCCTGCTGCCACGAACCCGGCCTAGATCTGAGGACATTAGAGAATTGATTGAACCCCTTTGCCTAGACAAAGTAAGGTCAGTCTTCTCCCATATGTCCCTCTACTGTGGGGAAAAATCTCCCACCCTAAAGGCCTGGCAGCTGAAGATTGATGCTGTTTGGATACTTCCGCCACCAGCTAGGTGGAGACCTGGGTATGGCTAACTGGGTATGAATTGGTCTCTGTTGTTTTTAGTAGATTCAGAAGCTTCTCATTCTGCACTTAGGTATAATTTATCCTTCTCAATCTCTGCAAGTATTGATAGCTGGGCTAGTTATAATTTTGTCAGCTTGGTAGAATTAGACAATCAGATCCTTCTCCAAGGTGATAGCTAGTTTTCAAGCTCATTTTATAAAGCCTGATTGAAAATACTAAAATAATTAAAATTCTTATGTCTTTTTGCAATTTGTATGAGCTTAAGAGACTCATAGAATTTGGATCCAACTCACAGAGGCCAAAAAGATTCCAGATAAGTACAGCCTAAGTTTTTCCCACCTGTCTGTCCCTAAGGATGATAATTCTTTCTTCTGGTTTGGGGACTCCTGCCCTTCCCAAATTACTAAGACTGGGCCCAAGATTTAAATTCTAACCTTTTGTTCTCAGTTTTAACATATCTCAACAGATTTCCACTTGACTAGGAGCTCTGGACTTGCTGGAAGCCTGTGAACCAGTTCTACGGATTTGGGCTGTTTCCTGTCTCTCGGCTACTGGATCAGACAGCTACGTGCTCCTGACAGAAACCCTGGAGCTTAGTTCCTTCACTAGCTTTTCAACCTTTTGGGGCCCTAAGAACAATGCCCCAATGTCAGCTTGAAGCAGTAAAGAGAATCTACTACGCCCTGGTACACCCCCAAACCCCTAAAATGTTGAAAAGCTAAGTTAAAAGGAAATCTGGCATAGGAAACAAATCTTTTTGTGAAGGCCAAAGGTCCCTACAGCCTAGAGTTGGCTTTGCAAGTCAGGTCCCATTTGCTCTTTTGAGACCTTGTAGATCAGTTTGGGCCTGCAGGGGTGAGGCACAAGACCATCTTCTAGATAGACTACTGCCATGAGCATATTGCCAGAGTCTCATGATTGAGACAGTACCCAAAAAGAAAATGGGGGAATGAAGGACCCTCGGTTCTAGGGCTTGACCCAGGCATTCAGTTCAGGTATTCAGCAGAGCACCCCCCCCCATGAGAACAAGGAACTAAAAGTCTAAAAGTCTGTCCCAGGAAACAGAGTGACCCAGCCCAGATAGCCGTAATCAACTCAGATAGGACATAATGGTCTGGTCGAACCTGTGATTAAAATACCAGAAGTTTCAAGCAGAATAGCGGTGACCAACACCAAGTTGTAAAAGCCCCCTGACCAGCTGGTCTTAAGGCAACCCCATAACCACTGTGACCAACCTTACGATGTGTTGCCCCTGTTGCTATGGTGATTTTATGGTCTTAGCCTTTAAAAGAGATATGTGATTGCCCCTCGCTGGCTACTCTCTTGCTTCCTGAGGCAGGGAGGTGTGAAGGCCAGCCCCCCTTCCAGGACAGAAAACATAACGACCACTAACGGGTCTCTCTTCCTTGTCCCAGCACCCAGTCTCCATTGGGCATGTAACACCGGGCTCATCCCATGTGTCTCAGTTGCTAGCTTTAATCAGTCTAGAGATTTCTGTGTCCTTTTCCAAATTTACCCCAGGTTAGTCTACTATGCTGCTGAAGAATTCGAGGAACATTTCATAGGCAGAACTCATTTCCCCAGGGAACCTATCAGTCTGACTCTAGCTGTACTATTAGGAGCAGGAATCCTAGCAGGGGTGGGGACGGGGACTGCGGCCTTAATTGAAGGACCTAGGCAGCTAGGAGTACTGGAGGCGGCAATACAACAGGATCTTCGGGCAATTGAAACATCTGTCACCACTCTGGAGAAATCTCTGACTTCCCTGTCGGAAGTGGTCCTGCAAAATAGGCGAGGGCTAGACTTATTGTTCTTGAAAGAAGGAGGTCTATGTACCGCCCTAAAGGAAAACTGTTGTTTCTACACGGACCATACGAGTGTAGTTAGAGAATCAATGACAAAGCTTAGGGAAAGGTTAGATGCCAGGGAAAGAGCTTGCGAGGCCCCAAAGCTGGTTTGAGGGTTGGTACAATCGATCCCCGTGGCTGACCACGTTATTGTCAGCCCTCACCGGACCACTCATTGTGTTAATTCTTGATTGGGCCGTGTGTCCTCAACTGAATCTCAGCTTTTATACGATCTCAGGTGAATGAAGTTAAGATGATGGTCCTGAGACAACTGTACCAGCCAATATCTAACGACGACGACCTTTAGGATTAAAAGTCGGCACAAGAAAGAGGAGGGAATGAAAGGCCATTGTAAGAGAAACAAAGGAGACTTCTCCTCCCCACCAGCTCTGCTAATTGTAGAAAAATGTTGCACCCTGCTCCCACGCCCTATAGTCAGGAAGTTAGCCCACTGTGCTTAAAATACCTGATGTCTAATGTAACTCAGAATTCATTTACCCACCCAGACATCTGGCCCGGCCAGGTGGCTGCACTCTGGAAGATCCTGTTCCCCCGCCCTGGTAGAACTGCCCTAGAAAAGGCCTGCGAGCCTTAGACTGGAGGTCACTAGCCTCATCTCCTGCTGGTGACCCGAGAGCTCGTGCTTAATAAAGCTTCTGTGTGACCCGATATCGGAGTGAAGCTCTCTGTTTTGGGGCGCCGACTCTAGCAGTATGATTATACATTCACACACAATAAACAAATAAGTTTTCAAATTCAGTTTTTAGTAGCAAGGTCTCCAGATGAGACTTCATAAATTGTATGAAACCTAAAGTGTAAATTCAGGTCTGTGGAGATTATCTGAAAGCAGGCAGTTGGCCTCCATGGGATGGAGGAATGAAGACAATACTTTTGTGCCCATTTGCAGATTTTCTTCTTAAATTTTTGTTCTTTGCCCAACAGATACTCTAAAAGATTAACCATTCAGTTTTGAAGGTCTGGTTGTAAGAGTCTCAATTAAAATTTAAATATTACTTTTAAAGACATGCATGAGACCTTTGTGTCTTCAAAGGTCAAGTTCAAGCCCTTTATTTAAAAGGACATCTCCCTAGGAGGCAAATGGAAGCTGATTACCATTGTGCTTTCCTTTTCTCCTCCTCTTAGTTCATTAACACACAGGCAATATGACTGAAAGCAGGAAGTAGTCATGGCATACAGTATGTTCATGTAACATCACAATGAATGGAATTCATGTAACAACCAGTGGGAAGCCTTGACGCCTTATCCATCTAAACAATTCCTCACTGTTTTGTTTTCTGAATGATACTGGAAAGGACCTGTAAAACATTAGGATTTTACAGTTTTTTACTTTAAACTCATCTATGGAAGGAGGTTGGATACGACACTGTGCTAATCCCTGTCAGAATCACCCAAAAGTTTTCTAACATGAAAGTTCTTTCTGGCACAATACCAGCTTTGAGACCATGAAATAGTCCAAAAGCTTACAAACCCTGTTTCTTTGGTAAGAAGCATGCTGCCTGCTGCTACAGCACTGCTTCCTCTGTACCTGCAAATGAAATAATCCACTGAGAAAAAGGCGAGATTGGTGGCTGAAAACAGTTTCCTTGTGTGAACACAGGCACACTTTTCAAATTCATCATGATGACAGTGTTAACTATTGTTGTTCATACTCATGTAAAAATTTCAAAAATCTTACAATGCTAAAGAAAAAAAGTAGCTGTGGAGATCAAAGGAGATCAAACAATGGGAACCTCTGGTGTCTTAACAGTTATCAAAGGAAATCACACAGCTCTCAAGACATTCAATACTTATTATTTCATTAAAAACACATAGCTGAAAAGAGGGAGGAGAGAGTGACAGACAAAGAACAATAAAACACTATTTTCCCTCCATATTTAACCCAGGAAAATTTCAAATATGTAATGACCTGCTTATTTTGCTGGAGTGAAGGTGAGGATCACAAAAGCGTTAACTTCTTACCTAGCCACTGGCCTCTTTTTTTTTTTTTTTTTAATTACCAAGATCTGGTTATAAAGAATCTAATTTAATCATGTCTATTAATCTATTTCCATTCATTCCCAGAACAACTTTTTGTGATAAAATCAGATCTATCAAAACACTAAATCAGTAGTTTCAGGTGGCTTACCACATTAGAGTCTTTCATGAGACAAAAAAAGGTACTAGGCCATATGGAAACTTACAAAGGTCCTTGGTGAAAGTTGATGACAAATTTACTGGAAGCCTTGGGCCACCTGAAGTACAGAGGAGTGTCAAGTTTGAAGTTGAAAGAGGGTTGTATGGGGAGGAAGATTTAAAGGAAACTACCCTTGAATCCACTTTCCAAGGCTGTGTAGAGACCCTGTCGTCTTTTCCAAATCTGTTGGGAGGGTCTAAGGAGGAGCTGGAGGCCACTTCTGAGCCTGTGACCAAGCAGTTGGACATGTGTGTGGCTAGTAGCTGTCTGTGTGGTGGAAGAGAAAGTGCTGGCCTAGGTGATGACCAGTTCTCTTTGACAGCAGGGTTTCAGGGGTAGGGATGTGAGGAGGGGTGCATACAGGGAATAGGAACTGAGTCAGATAGGAGTAGAGAAACATTCTTCCCAACAGGGCCTGGGTGAGTCTATAGGATGAATCACCAGAGACCCTGATGGAGAGAGGCTGGAAGGGAGGTGGCCACACTGCAAATGGCAGATGCCACCACATCAAAAGAGGTTCTTGAGAGACTCAGCAGAGGAAATGTTTAACAATCCACCACAGTGTCAGCAGAGAAAGTGTCAGCTTATCAAGTCTGACTTGCAAGCTTACTCCAGCACCATCAGAAGGCTTTCTGCCTTCCCCTTCTTCCTCTGTGGCTCACAAGCAGCCTTGACAAGTTTGAGGAAGAAGAGAAACAAAGTATCAAAGGTCTGAAGCTTTCTGACTTCCAGATTGGAGATCTGGCTGTATGACCAGGGACCTTTCAGCTCCCTAAAATGGACAAAAAGAATTCATGATCTTGTTTAACCAGGGCAAAGAAAGCACCACATGAGCAGATCTGAAAAGACGGTGAAAAACAAGCATGAATGTGTTTAGTTCTGTTCATAGGAGGAGGTACTCTGACTCACTGTACATAGGAGGTATTCTAACTTCCACTGGGTAGCTATACCCACATTGCTAAAACTTATCAGTGATCTTTAAAAGGCGACATATTCATCTTTAAAAAGCATAGTGAAGTGTTGAGCAGATAACATGAAGTCTAAAACTGAATTCTGAGTGCCCTTGATGAAATCCTGAACTTTAAAGTTTTTGCCCTAGTACATTAAGAAATAGATAATAGGTAATATCTCAGACTTGTTCATGTTCTGGCTATTGTTGGTCAAGGACAAGCCATATAATCCTATGACACTGTGGAGGGTTGTTAAACATTTCCTATGATTATACTTCTAGGTTCACTTTGATTTCAAGGTGAACTTGAGCTACATAATGAGTTCTAGGCTAGTTCAGGATACATAGGGAGATCTTGTTTAAGCATAGAAAACAAAATACAAAACAAAATTCGGATTGAGAAAGGTCATCTCAGGAAAGGTAGCCCAGGCAAAGTAGGAGGGAGAAAGCTGGGGAAGCTGGATGATGCAGCCTGCTAGTCCTACAAGGAACCAGGTACACAGTGGGAAACGGCAGTCCAATGGAAAGGCCATGCAAGCCAAATTGGTAGCTCTAAATTTTCCAGTACCCACATTTTAAAAAACAAAAAACTTAGGCCAGGTTTGGTGGTTTATACCTTTGATCTTAGAGCTGAGGAGGCAGAGGAATGCAAATATCACGACTTTACGGCCAGCCCTGTCCACCTAGGGAGTTGTAGGGCAGCCAGGGCTATATGCTGAGACTATTTAAAAAATAAAAATAAACAGTAGCAAAGCAGGGTAAATTGATTCATTTTATTACAATGTTTATCTTATCCCATTAAATTCAGCATACTACATTTCAATGATTATTTGATATATTAAATTTTTTGAAAACCTTTAAAAGTATATATTTTATACTTACAGTATAACTCAATTAAGATAGCCCATTCCATCTTGTTGTGGAATTTCTTAACATTTATTTACTTTAGACAAGGATTTTGTAATCATACTCAAAAGATTTCCAGCAGCTGGAATAAGATGTTTTGTTCTGTTTGCTTTTTAGACAGGGTAGCATTGGCTGATTTAAACCTCAGTGATCCACCTGCCTTGCCTCTCAGGGCTCAAATTAAAGACATACACCATCATGCCTAGCAATATTATTTTAAAATCTTAAATTAATTGAAATCAGGTAGGATTTAAAGGATCATCTCTCAGCCATACTTGTCTTATGTGCCCAGTTTACCAGTGGCTACAGTCCCAAAGGCACAGATGAGTTATTTGACCTGGGAAGTGGGGAAGCTGAGATAATTATCATTAGAGCAAAGCTTCATAAGGATGGGTGTATAGGGCATGGGTGTATGGTGAGAGAGGCATTTTGCCTGTAGAGGTAAACTCACTCCCTGGGGATGTGAGCAGAGGAGACAGTGCTGGCTGCAGTATTTGACATCCCTTTAAATCTCTAGGGTCCCTTCTGCTTGAACAGCTAACACTGTTAGTTTTCATGGCACTGATGACATGGAGGGAGGAGCTGCCAGCTCTTCTCACCAGGTTTACAACAATCTCTTGGCAATTTATGAGCAGTGATTGAGGCTGTGGCGTTTGGAGGTCTGTAGCACAGACTGCATGGTCATCCCCACTGTAGGCTCCAGTCTTTAATAGGAGCTAAGCTTCAACATGGCCTACAGGACATGGCATGTAAGTGTCTTTTGACCTGGTTGGGTTCTGAACCCAACACCTGGCTATGGTATTCACACCTGTCTCCATTTCCTGCTGCATTTGACTTTCTCAACTCTTCCCTGAGGCCAGTCACTATCTTTCTCCTAATTTCAGGCAGCTGTCTTGCCTGGTCATTGGGCTTTAACTACTTTCCCTGTGGGCTTTCAGAGGCCTGATGGCTCTGCTCACCCTCACCTTGTCCCTAGGGGCTCTGGTCTCAGTTAAGCTGTTTTCTGGCTTATGTGAGGCTAAGTTCTATGGAGACCATGTTTCCTGATGATTAAGTCTCCTATCTTCTCTCTTTTGTCTTGAGTTACCTAACCAGATCTTTTTCCAGGTTTCTGGCTCTATCATCCTATTTCAGCTGCACATAGTCAGACCTTAAAACACTTTGCCCAGATAGAATAGCATCTTCCTTCAAGCCTAAATTAATACACATAAGCTGCTATTGTACTTATTTCTAATTCATTCTGCACTAAGAAGTCAGATTCATTTCTTAAAATCCAGTACTTGACATGTCAAAATCTGCTAAAGAAATAATTTATAACTGTCCTACATGGAGTCAGGTGCCAGGGAGACAAAAGAAGCATATGACAATGTTTCTGGCTTCAAGTAGATTGCAAGTGAATTTGAGAGGCAGGATTCATATGCAAGATAGAATCAGCAGAGAGTACAAAACAAAGATTCAGATTGGTGAATTCTATCTGTGCAGGCATCATTCAGGTCCCTTTCTAAGAGAATCAGAATGTATGCCCCATTTAAAAGAGAGCAAAGATTCTGGAAAATGGAAGGAAGGCTGTGTTAGCTCAGCAACAGCACAGTCCAAGAGGTAAGCCCTGTGCAGGAGTTAACCAGGGCTGAGATGAGCCTGAAGAAAGCAAATGGCCATATCTATTTGTCAACTACTGGAGATATATATGGCCATGAATGTACATAGATAAAATGTCTCTTTGCTCTGCTCTTCTTGTAGAACTGTTTCCAGAGAAACATTGAGTTTTCCTTTTCTAGCTTTTATAACTATATTGTTTTATTTTAAATGAGAGTGTTATTATGTATCCTGGGCTAAAAGTACTCAAGATTCCCCTGCCTCAGCAACAGTACACTGGGCTTAAACTCCATGATGTGTGAGTGTGTGTGTGTGTGTGTGTGTGTGTGTGTGCCTGAATGTGTGCATGCATGTTCATTCACAGAAGCCAAGCCAGAGGTCATCTTCCTATGTTATTCTTTAGGTGCCATCTACCTTGCTTTTGAAGACAGGGTTTCTCACCAGCCAGAATCTCACCAAGTAATTGAGATAGGTGGGCCAGCGGGATCCCAAGTCTGTCTACTTGCTCCTGCCCAACCCTGGGGCTAAAAGCACTGCCAGGTTTCTTGTGTGGGTTCTTGGTATTAAGCACAGGTCTTCATGTTTTAATAGCAGGCACTTTACTACTGAACCATAGCTCATTAGTTTTCATGATTCTTAACGCTCTTTTCAGAGCATTTCTCTGAGCCTCTTGAGTCTTCTTCCTTGATTTCTCCTGAGTGATTTCTTTTCCTATTTCCTGTATTATTCTTGCTCTCTATTGTGTCTAAGGATTCTGCTGAGATGTTAATGCAGTGACGACATGCAGCGTTAAAGTGATGGGTCAGTAATAAAGATGTGAGGTGCTCTGAAAGAAAATGACCCACAAAGGGCACGGCACTGTCAGAAGGTGTGGTCTTTTTGAAGGAAGTGTGTCACTGTGGGGGCAGGCTTTGGTGTCTCTTTTCTCAAGCTTCACTGAGTGTGACAGTCAGTCGACTTCCTGATGCCTTCTGGTCAAGATGTAGCCAGCTTGTTTTCTACCTGCACACCATCATGCTCCTTGTCACGATGATAAAGGACTAAATCTTTGAAACTGTAAGTCACCACCTCAAATAAATGTTTTCTTTGTAAGAGTTGCTGTGGTCTTTGTGTCTCTTCACAGCAATTAAAACACACACACACACACACACACACACACACACACACACACAAAACAAACAAACAAACAAAAAACCTAACTGAGACAGAAGTTGGTGCCAGGAGTAGGGCATTACTATGATAAGCCTGACTATGCTTTTGTTTGAAGTAATATGGACTTTAGTACTTTGGGTTAGGAAACCAGTGGAATGCTTTAAGCACTGCTTGATGGGGCATACAAGTAGAAACATGAAAGATAATGGTGCTGATAATCATTTGAAATATTAGGATCTGGCTCAAGAAGTTTCAGAGAAGAATTTTAACATGTTGCCTCAAAATCCTTTTTGTGATATTTTGGTGAAAGATGTGGTTGCCTTTTTCCCTTGTCCAAAGAGTCTGCCTGAGGCTAATGTAAAGAGTTCTGAATTAATTCACTTGGCACAGGAAATCTCCAAATAGCCTAGTATAGACTCTGTCGTGTGGATATTAGAGGGAACTCTAGTGAAGATTTATAATGAAGAGAAGCGAAGTGAGCAGGGTAAACTACAAAGTGAGGAGAAAAGGAGCATCAGGAAGTAGAATGGAGTTAAGTCCTTGCTCACAGAGATAGACAGATTAAGAAATGGAATAAAGGGAGTGGTGACCTCCGGGCAAGATCCCACTCAACCAAGTTTCCATCTTTCAAGAAGAAACTAAAGAAAATCTTAAAGCCCTGTGTGGTGGGGCACATCTTTAATCCCAGCACTAGGAAGGCAGAGGCTGGCAGATTTCTGAGTTTGAGGCCAGCCTGATCTATGGAGCAAGTTTTAGGACAGCCAAGCTTAAGCAGTACAAAAAAAAAAAAAAAAAAAAAAAAAAAAAAAAAAAAAAAAAAAAAAAAAAAAAAAAAAAAAAAAAAAAAAAAAAATAGTGAAGATGAAATTAAACAAGGGGGCCGTGTTCCAGTCCCCAATAAGCAACAGAACTTGGCAGTTTTGGCCATGTGATTCTGGGTGTAGAGAACAGACAAAAGGAATTATGGAATAAAGCCGCTGGAGCCAGACATGTGTCAGGGGTGTCACTGAAGGGATGCCTAACAGAAAAGCCTTGTGTGAAGGAAGCTGTTAAATTGAAGCCTGGATTACCTTGAAAAACCCAAGATGTTAGAGATGCCAGAATTGTGGGATCTACTACTAACAAAATGGAAACAGCCCCCTTCCCCAAAAAACTGTGTTGTATTGCAGTCCGACCTGAACAAAGCTAGTGGTCTAAAGAACCTTTTCGACATCAGACATGAAGATGCAGAGTTTGGCATTATTCAGGTTTGATTTTGTCCAGTATTCCCTCACTGTGCTCCCTTTGCTGAGTTCTGGAATAGTGATGTATATCCTGTGCTACCATATATTAGAAGTATGTAATCTGCTTTTTGACTTTGGTTTTTACAGGGTGATTATAGATTTCCATATGTCTCAAAAGACATTTTGAAACAATTTGGGACTGTTATGGACTATAGGGACTTTTGACGTTGTACTAAATGCATTTTTGCATTATGATATGGCTACAAGTCTTTGGGGGTCAAGGAGTGGAATGTGGTTTGAAAGAAGACAGCCCCCAAAAGGAGTGGCACTACAGGAGGTGTCACTTTGTTGGAAAAGGTGTTGTCTTGTTGGAGGAAGTGTGTCACTGTGGGGGCTTTTCTCAAGCTTCACTAAGTGAGACAGTCAGTCAACTTCTGCTGCCTTCCAGCACCATGTCTGTCTGCACCTCCATGCTCCCCATGCTAATGATAATGGACTGAACCTCTGAAACTGTAAGCAGCCACCTCAGTTACATGTTTTCTTTATTAAAGTTGCTGTGGTCATGGTCTTCACAGCAATAGAAACCCTAATTAAGAAAAGCTGCCGCCAATTGTGACAATCTCACATACAGCAGCAAGTAAA
The DNA here is from genome assembly GCA_004025045.1 of Sigmodon hispidus. Taxonomy (NCBI): domain Eukaryota; kingdom Metazoa; phylum Chordata; class Mammalia; order Rodentia; family Cricetidae; genus Sigmodon; species Sigmodon hispidus. The sequence continues at coordinate 180,515 of PVIH01002385.1, read as the reverse complement.
TAAGAAATACATATTTAAAAACTAAAAATTTCCAAAGTTTTTCCCTTCTATTTTCACACTGGCTTATTCTTGAAACGTGTTTGTCTTGTTCTTTTCATATAAAGTAAGCATAGTATATAGTTTACAGTATACTTAGATGGTTTTTATTATCTCTGGTCTTTAAAATGCTGATTTTTATGGGTTCATAATGACTTTTTTAGACTAAATTAATATCCAAAGGGATTTTCATTCATGGGAGTGTGGAGGAAGCAGCCCTACTAAGTGCTTTCACATTTGACTGCTCGCCCCATATTTTACCCATTTTTGAGTATTTTCTCCACTGTTTTCTTGTCTTATAGCTACTGTATAAGTAGCATAAGTTTTGATCTCACAGCCACAAAGGCATTTGAGTTTGGTATATTATAAGTGGTTATTTTCCTAGCCTTTTAGCAACACTTTAGGCAGGCACCTTGCTATGGGGGTACAGAATTCTTCTCTGGCCTCTTATCTTATTCAGGCATAAGCTATGTGTCTGTCTCAACAATGCTAGCCCAGGTCCTGCCCTGTGGCCGTTGCTTTCAGACATGGCACTTAAGAATACCTGTGCTCATTGCATTTCCAGACATGGTTTATTTAAATACAGTATATCTGTACTTAGAAAGAGAGTCTGAGAGCTATTTGAAAACCTAGCATGTTCTTTTTTGTTTGTTTGTTTCTTAAATAAGGTGATAAATGCATGTGAGAATTTAGAGGCTAAGGATTTCAAATGTAGACAGAAAGGAGACAAATCTAAGAAGGTAATAAAAGCAGATCCCTCCATGGGCATGGGGCTGGGAGGTTCTATTTGCATGATTTGTTTAGTTTTTTTAAACTTTTTTGGAATAATTTTACATTCAGAGAACATCTGCAGGTAGGACCAAATTCTCTGTATTGTTTGTTAGTGTCTTCTAATATCTAATATATGCATCATTTATGACTATAGGGCCATGCTCAAAAGTAGGAAATTAATGTTAGTACAGAATAACCAAGTGATGGACCATGCACACTTTACCACTAGTGTCCTTTTTCAATTCCTGGGTCTGAGGTGGGAATCCACAACATGTTTAGTTCTTGTCTCCCTGCCTCTTCCATCTGGGGATAGTCCCTCAATTGGTTTTTGTCATTGGCAACATTCTCCCACTTCATCTCCTACTGCTAAGGATGGACAGACTCCAGGTCCTCGGCATGCTCCCCTCCAGCTCCATCACTGAGCTCCAGCCCAGTTGCACACAATATTCTTGATGAATACCAGTCAAGCATTTCTACATAGTCCTCACCTTTGCTTATTTGGAATGTTTTGACTTTTTGATTTGTTTGTCTTGGGTGATCAGTTATAAACTAATGAAGAAGAACCCACAAAAGTGGAGTGCTCTCCTCATTACATCTTATCAGAAACACAACAGAAAATTTTAGTAGGGGCTGTAGTGGGATTATGCTGGTAACGTTGTAAATATTTGTCCAGCCTATGGGTTTAATAAAAAGCTGATTGGTCAAAGGCAAACAGGAAGTGTGAGAAGGGCTACCAGGCTAAGAAAACTCAGGAACATCTCAGAGCAGACACCAGACAGATGCCAGATAGAGAGCCACCAGAGAGAGCTGCCACAGACACTACAAGGAGACAATAGCAGACACAGAGGAAAGAAGCTGAAATGCTGCTCTGAGAAAAGGTACCGATCCACACGGTTGAACAAGATGGGTTAGATTGAGAGCAAGTGCTAGCAAGTTATATGCCTGGGCCTTAGGTCAATCAGTGTAAAAATAATATAAGCCTGTGTGAGGTTATTTGTGGCAAAGCAAGGCTGAGACAAAACCTCTACTCCAGGCCTGGAAAGTCTGGGCCAGATCCTTTTACAACAAGGGGCAATGTTAACCACATACCTATTCAATAAAGTAATGCCCACTATGCTTTTTTGATAACTGCCAAGTTACACTTTTTCACATTTGTAAAAAAAAAAAAAAAGTTATTTAAAAGAAAACACTATAAAGTCATAGTTTTCATCTCTTCACCAATTTAGTGCCTTAATTATGTATTTAAGTTTTTTTATTACATTTATTTATCTATTGTCAATATGAGTGTGTGGTGCACATGTGGAGGTGTGAGTGTGTTATGTATGTGGTGCACATGTGAAGTGTGAGAGTGTGTGTTTGAGTGTGAGTGTGTGTGTGGGGTGCACATGTGGAGGTATGAGGTGTGTGTGAGTGTGTGTGTGTGTGTGTGTGTGTGTGTGTGTGTGTGTGTGTATGTGTGTGTATGGTGCACATGTGGAAGTCAGTTCTTTCTTTCTGCCATGTGGGTCCTGGGGATCAAATGTCCCATATAAGGCTTGGAGCTACAAGCAGTTTTACTTGCTAATGTAGTGGTTCTCAACCTTCCTAGTACTGCAAACTTTTAATACAGTTCTTCATGTTGTGATGACCCCCACACACACATACACACAACATAAAATTATTTGGGTGCTATAACTATAATTTTGCTACTGTTATGAATTACAATGTAATGTCTGTTATACAGGATGTCTGATAGTAACCAGGGGGTTGAGACCCACCGATTGAGAAATACTGTGTTAAGGCTTCTTACAGGCTCTGGATTAAGTATTTTTTAAATTTTCTATGTGTTTCCAATTATTTCTTTTTTTGGAAATAGTGTAGTTCCTTTAGGTAATGGGACATTTCTCATACTGATTTGTTAGCAGTATCTGAGTACTAAAAAGAGGCTGAGTACTCTACTAAGTACTTAGTGTGTCTGCCACTCTGCAGATGGCCATCCGAGGAAATGCTATCCAGTGGGAGGACTCCAGGAGCTTTCTTATCTATTCCAGATTGTTCAAAACCAACTCCAGACTCAGAGCTGCACTGCTGAGGCCAGTGCTTTATGTGTCTGGTGATGTTCCAAGAAACTGTAGCCCTGAATGACATCAGTTACTTCTCACCAGGAAATAGCTCACCAAAGTATTCATGGCTTATCTGACTGATCAGCTTATTATTTCACAAGACTACTTCTCATTTTGTTTTAGAACCATTGCTTGACCTAGTTCTACTTCTTTTTTTATTTTTTAATGTTTTGAGTGGCTAACATAATTATTGGAAATACTCTCATGTTCTGGGCTTTTGAGGTAGACCTCATGTCTGCAATGTGAAAAGTGCATAGATTTATTCCTATGTATAAGTTATTTGATGTAGTTTTAAAAATACTGTTTTATTTATTATTTGTTTACTTGTTTATTGGGGGGCATACCATGCATGTTCAGGTGCATTGGGGGCTACAAGAGGGTGTTGGCTTCTTTGGAACTGGAGTTACAGGCTGTCTGATGTGGGTGCTAGGAACTCGGGTTCAGTTGAGTTTTCTCCCCAGCTATCTCTTCTACTTTTCAAATCAACTTCTGTTATCTAATTGCTAGTATAGAAAACAACTGAACCTTTACAGAAAAAATGGAAGTATAGTAAGACAATTTTGTGTGTGTATGTGTGTGTGTGTGTGTGTGTGTGTGTGCTGGAGATCAAATACAAGGCCTCATGCTTGTCAGTCAAGCACTCTAAAACTAAGCTATCTACTAGCTTTAGAATTCTTTTTTTAAGGTAAATTTTATTCTCTGTGAGAGTAGATGAAGTTCTGAATATTATTGACTCTGATAAAGACAGGTCAAGAACTCCAAAGCCTCAGACCCAAGGAGTCTTCCTCTAGCTTAAGGGCAAACGCTGACTACCAACTATAACTTCCTCCTTCAGGGTGAGTACAGCATGTGACTGCTCCACTACAGATTCATTCTACCCAGAAAGCTGAACCTGCCTCCTTATTCAGCTGTATACCGTGACCCTGCCTCCTTTATCTAGATGTATAAAATAAAGAAGCTGGCATCCAGTTGCAATTGGTGCCCTCCACTACGACAAGCATACACCCCCATCCCAGTTTTCTGTCCATGTGTCTGTGGCTTCTTCGTTTCCTCCATTACCTGAAGCTGTGCAGAGTGAGGCAGTTCTTCTTATTAAAAACATAATGCCGGGCTGTCCCAAAGGCTCACATGGAAAGCCCTTGTGGTACAAGCTCGGAGACTGGAATTTTCAATCCCTGGACACATGGTAGACTGGAATTTTCAATCCCTGGACACATGGTAGAAGAAAGGTGCTCCAAGAGCAGTCAGGTCCTTCTGCTGTGGACTCCAGGAATGGAGCTTGACTTGTCAGGTGCAACAGCAAGCACCCACCCATCTAAGTGTCGTCCCCCCCAGGCCTTAACTCATCAACCCATCTCAGTGTCCCCCAGGGCTTTACCCACCAACCCATCTCAGTGCCCTACAAGTTAGTTTTGACTTTTCCTTTTGAATTCATGATTAGTAATTTTTTACATGATTACTTATTTTTCTATATGGCATCTCTTTATGGTAGTCAAGAGATTTTCAGCTTAAATATTATGTTATTAAACTAGACTCAATGATTAGCCATCAGTGTGTTTCCTACCTTCCTCTAGTGGGCTTTATGCTGAGATGAACATGTTATGCCTAATTTTGAACACACTCATAGTTGTTCCCTTTGCATGAAGTCTTGAAACTGAATGTTTCTGAATGTATCCCTCACCCCCTCTTTTAGAAAGGACTAGTGTCTCCCTTCCATTGGGATGGTTGTGTCAATTTATTGTCCCAGTCATTGAAGCAATTTTCACACAATATACCATTTTCTATTTGTTTGACTAACGTGAGCGGGCGTGTGCGTGCGTGCGTGCGTGCGTGCGTGCGTGCGTGCGTGCGTGCGTGCGTGCGCGTGTGTGTGTGTGTGTGTGTGTGTGTGTGTGTGTGTGTGTGTGTGTGTGTAGGATTGGGATCTAACTCAGGTTACTCAATTGTGGCAGGCACCTTTGTCACTCACTGAGCCAAAGCACTGGGGATCAAACAGCCCTCTAAAGAATCTCACAGAAGATAACAAAATAAGGCCACACTTTTCCTTTCCTATTACAGGAGTGCTCTTTTGCCCTCTAATTTTTGTTAATTTTTAAGCATTTGCGTCCTGAAACAGACATCATCCTGTGTGGGCTGTGTAAAAGTGCAGGGCAGCAAGGCAGTAACTAAGAGAGGCAACGCAGATCACTAACCAGGCTCCTATTTACACCCTTACAAATTTTGTGTTAAGAATATTATTTGGGGGTCTAGATGAGATTGTCCTGGGTTAGTACAGAGTACAGAGGAAAAGAGTGACCTTGTGCGCTTTCTCTGGTGTTAGTATATTTGCATGAAAGACCATATTCTGGACGTTTTGTTAAGATCCTTCAACTGTACTTATTACACACTGCAGGGATCAGCCAACAGTTACTGATGTAAGATTCCAATTAAGGGGTCATAGCTGCATTTAAATACAAAACAACTGTAAATGTGATCATTAGCTACTTATTTATATTTGTATTTATTTATAGACTAAACTTTATACAAAAAATTTGAAGCAACATATTTGTATTTTAAGTGATATCAAATTAAATAATAGGTCAAATCTACTATTTTATGAACTAATAGCTGTATGAAAATATTAAAATACATCAATATACTATCTGTGTCTGAACTTAGCTTTGCAACTCATTTGTTTCTATTTGAGACTCAGTCTTCATTGCTAATACACACACATCAGACTTCTGGCTTGTGAAACATTAAAATCACATTTTAATAATTTATAATTATTGATATTTATTTCAAGAGAAAAATGAACACAAGTACTTCAAAGGGAAAAGCTGCTGGTGTACACACTTTAACATTCCTACAGGTAAAGCCAAAAAATAAAGTTTAGACTGCGTCCAGACATCTTCTCAAGCTCATTGCAAGAGTGCTGATCGGCCTGTAGTTTCAACAATCAGTCTCAGTGGCTGTCGGTGGGTTAAAAGGCGGAGGAAAAAACTCAACATCTCTCATTTTTTTTTTCTGTTCATGCAACTTCAGTCCTAGGAGACTAAATCTACAATACTAACACTGCATTGTTAAAGGGGAATGATGTCTGGTGTGACATTTAATCTTTAATTTCAACACTACTTGAGAGAAGAGCAGGGAAATGCTTAGTATCTGAGCAGGGATTCAGAGCTCAAGGTTGCTCTTGTGCCCTTAGGACCTGGCTCAGAGGCAGGTAGGTGAAGTACGTTTGGGATAAGGCCCAGTATTCTGTTTTCTTGTTGTGGGTTCCATGATGCTAGGCAGCTGTTGTACATAGTCTGGCCTTTTTCTGGGGCAGATGTAAGAAAGTATATCTCTGAGTATCAAGGCTATCTTGGTCTATAAAGAAAGTTCCAGGACATTCAAGGCTACACAGAAAAACCCTGTCTGCAGGAGAGGAGGGGGCATCAGGGAAGGGAGGAGAAGGAGAAAGAAGAAGAGTAGGAGAAGAAGAAAAAAAGAAGGAAGAAGAAAGAAGAAGAGATGGAGGAAAAAGAGGAGAGGGAAGAAGGAGAAGAAAGAAGAGGCAGAAGGGGAAAATGAAGGAGCAGAAGGAGATCCAGGCACCCAAAGACTGTAGGGAAAGGTCACAGAAGCACAGCAGAGGCAGCAGTGCCTTCAGAAAATCTATCATCAGGATGAAGAGCTCTGCTATATGATCCCATTTTATTTATCAGGGCATTTCTATTTTCTGCAGTATCTCTCCCATACATAGTAAGGAAGATGGGAACAGTTGCTTAAACAAAGAAACAGGAGGTAGAAGAATGGACAAGCAGTTAGCAAAGTCAGGAGCACTGGGGTCAAGGCCATTGCAACATCAATAAATCATGAAAAGGACAACCTGAGAATCCACAAGACCTATAAGATGCCTTGACAGTTTTACTTTGGAAGAGTCTAGTTATATGAGGTAAAACCACATACATGTAACCATAGCAAATAATACTCTTACAATGTTTGGAATCCTAAAACATATTTTCTATCCATTTTTATAAGTTATATTGATTCTTCTTTAATTTTATTATCTTATTTTATGTGTAGGAGTGTTTTGCCTACATGCATGTCTGTGTAGCACACTCCCATGGAGAACAGGAGAGACTGTTTTGGAACTGGGGTTACAAGTGGTTGTGAGCTGCCTTGTGGTGCTGGATATACACACCAGGTCTGCAAGAGCGGCAAGTGCGCTTAGCCACTCAGGTATCCCTCAAGCCCCGTACAGTTTATCATGTGCATTAAAGGAAGCAGTAAAAAGGTGATATATTATTTTTCAGAAACCATCATATCTAGAACTTTTTGGAGGAGGTATAAGTGTCATAGAAATCAGCACCTTGCAACTCTGATTCTTTCCCAGTAATGGGGTAAGTGATGAAGTAAGTCCCTGTAGGGGAGTTAAGATTGGAAAGCAATGGCTGTTGTTGGCTCAATCCCTCCCCATTTGAGTAGTAACACCATGTTTTGATGAGTGTCTCTGTGTTAACGACACCTGTTGTAGCTCCCCTTCCTAAATGTGCAGTTTGATGTTTCCTATGCTTCCCACCAGAAAGAAGGTGCTTTCCTTCTTTAGAGTGCTCCAGAGAAGGCTCAGCAGCTGTCTGCCATTATGGGGCCTGAGGTAGAAAATAAGATATTGAGCCCTACCCCAAGACTACTGCTTCTTCTCTCCCTCTGAACCAGATCCCAAGGCACAAGTGCAAGCCTGGACTTAGAAGCCCTGCTTGGTTACCTAAGCAGAGAGAGACGTAATTACCTCAACACAAGCCTGTTTTCAGAGAGATGAGGGCTTACTTTTCCTTGCACTGGTCTGCTTCTCACACATGTGATAGCTGCCTTTGGTGCCTGGAAATACCCACTCTCAGGATACAGGGATGAAGGTAGCTTCACCAAGACTGTAGAGAAAACCACCAGTAAGAGTTAGTATTTGGTCTATGACATCCCAACAAAACACTTTATTTTGTAAAAAGATAGAAGACCTGAAAGCCAAATTTTATTTGGAAGAAAAAAATGTTTCTACTATCCCTTATGCCACAAAGTAGGTGGCTTCAGAGCAGTTTTTATATAAAAGAGAGATGCTCTTTTTGTTAGCAAATCATGCACTCTTTTGCTCATTTTATTTTGAAATCTGTGGTAATTTGAATGTAATTGGCCCCCACAGTCTCATAAAGAGTGGCACTATTAGGAGGTATGTCTTTATTGGGGTGGGTGTGGCCTTGTTGGAGGAAGTGAGTCGCTATGGCAGTGGGTTTTGAGGTCTCTTATGCTCAGGATACTACCCAGTGCCTCAGTCGATTTCCTGTTGCCAGCAAGATGTAGGATTCTCAGCTACTACTCCAGCACTACATCTGCCTGCACACTGCCATGCTCTCTGTCATAATGATAATAGACCGAACCTCTGAAACTGTACACAAGCTCCCTCAATTAGATGTTTTCCTTATAAGAGTTGCTGTTCATGGTATCTCTTCACAGCAATAGAAATCCTAACTAAGACAAAGTCATTTTCTATTTATAGAAATGTAGCAAAGGCAGCATGAAATGTTTATATCTTACATAGCAGTGTACAATGACTGAAACCAAGGGCAAGCATCAGTGCAATGCTAGACTTTTCACCCACTTCCTGAGGCTGTCTAATATTGTTTGTTCTTCGTATGAATCATAATACCATAGTGATTCTTGTGAAGTAACCTCCAAGCTGTGATCACTTCTTAACATTTTCTAATCTTCTATAACTTTGACAGTTTTGAAGAAACCTGGGCATTTTGTATTTTGTATAATGTTCCTTAGCTTGAACCTATTGCTTCTAGATCTCAGAAGAAAATAAGGGGTCATATTAGGCCATGAGTGGTTTTCCTTAATGCAAAAGGCTAAGCTAAGCAGTGAAAAAAAAGAAAGAGAAAGCCAAAAGTTTGCCTCTTCTGGGAGAGAAGCTGGGAAGACAAATAGGACAAACAGCTGAGATGATGCTAGAGCAGACTCCCACTTTCTCAATCTTCCTACTCCTAGGGCCAGCCCCCCTCCCCAACGTGGGAAGCTCTCTTACCGGTACTAAGAGACCACAATAGCCAGGAGCTATAGGAGCTGCTCACTTTCTGAGACACAGGCCCTAAACAGTTATGTGTCTAAATTTGCAGAATAACTGGCTGGGATTGGAGAAAGGGTGAGATGGGGAAGTCCTGCCTTGTAAGGGTATGTAGTTCAAGCTTTGGAAGCTATGTCCCTGGAAAGAGATGGGGAGAGCTACATGCTCAGGGAGACCCAGTAGCAAAATGTATAATGATAACTAGGAAGAGGTGGGTTTGGTCAGTACTTATTTTTGTTTGGCATATAACTTGCTTAACATACACTGACATTATTTAACTATATGTTGTATAGGTACACATGATATGTGTGCATATGTGGATGCCAGAGTGAACATTGGGTGTTGTCCCTCAGAAGCCATCTACCTTGTGTTTTGAAATGGAGTATCTCATATCTTGCTGATTAGGCTATCTAGGCTGGCCAATGAGTCCTAGGGATTTACCTGTCTCAACCTCCCCAGAGCTAGAATTAGATCATAAGCATGTGTAGCCATGCTTGGCTTTTAAAGTAAGTGATGGGAATTCAATCCAGTTGCCTATGGTCCTATGGCAAAAATAATGTTCTTTATTATTTAGTTTGTAATAATGGCTCATCAAAAGAGCTTGTGTGCGAAATTCCTCTGCACTGCTCTCTCTCTCTGCTCTTCTGTTGGCAGAGATTAGCACTACTCATTGTCTCAGGAGCAATGACAGAAGGATGGTACACAGGACACAATGCTATCCCAACACTGGCTCTGTATGAGAAGGGGCTCAAGGGTATCATTCCCTACCAAGGGGCAGACACATGGATGAGACTCAGACCCTCTAGCCAGTATGTCCAATTCCAAAATGAAAAAAATTCAGCCTCTCTAGTAGAAATCATTGGCTATCCAGCTTGCATTTTCCTGTCTTACCAATAATATAGTTACTCAGGGAACATTCAAAGGCTGGTATCAGTACACTGTCACTAGTCTGAAGTAAGAGAAATTCAAGTGAAAACTCATGTTTAGAAACTTCTATGGGTGGGTGGGAGCGTCTAACACAGGTTGATGTTGCCATGACATCCTTCGGTTGCATCAGGGCAGTGCTTTGTTGATCAGGACACAGCGCAGTTCAGCTGTGTTGAAGTGGCATGGTTGGGCATCTCTCACATTAAAAAAAAGCCTACGTGTGTGGTTCACAACCAACTAGAGAGATGAATTCATCTGAGAATCATTCTAAAAGCCAACTAAGCCACTCCCTGGGAATTCAACTCTGGATAGTTTGCATTAAAAGTTTTGGAAATTTGATCTGTGGACCAGATATATCAGTACTATCTGGGAACTTATTAGAAATGTAAATTCTAGGGCTCCACCCTAGATATACTAAATCAGAAACCCGGGAGGAAGCCTAACAATTTGTTTTAACAAGCCCTCCAAGTGACTCGGAAGCATGTTTGATTTAACCAACAATTGACATGAAGGCATAAAGTGAACCAGTTATATTCCAGCTGGAGAAGAAGGAAACTATTAATTGTTTATTTTCCCTGCTAGACTCCAGTACTAGGGCCTATGGAGACCAGATCAGGTCAAGAGAGACAGAAGATGGAACTGTCTTTATATGTTGGAGTGAGACCAAGATGGCAAGATGGCAAGGTCGCTGGACAGTTTTTGTTGTTTTGTCTCTTCAGATTTGCCCATACTGCTTATGGTAGAATGAGCAGCTTGCTGGCCTCAGTCTCACCACACAGCTTCTGGTTATCTCTGACTTGCCTATATGGGGCAGGTACCCTTTTTAGCGAACTGGTACCATCTACATTTCTCTCTGCCTGGGATATATAATAATCTTCCCGCTGCTTCAGAGGAAAGCTGATCTGGTTTCAGCTTCAGAGCTCTACACTAGCCATTTTAGGCACCTTGTTATCATACTAGACAATGCTGCTTGCTAGATACTGGCTTCCTAAGGCAGTTACCACAGATGTGCATAGAAGTCTCCCAGGGACCTTGGTAATGTGCAGTTCTGTGGCAGCAGGTCTAGGGCATGGCTTGAGCATCGTCCTTCCTTCCTTTCCCTTTCTTTTCTTCCTTTGGCTATCTGTTTTATTTTGTTTGCATAGGTTGTTGTCCAGGCTAACAGAACCAATGACCTTCGTGACTCACCTGAGGGCTAGTATACAGGCCCACAGCCTTTGAACAGGCTCCCAGGCCTTTGGACAATTAAGGTTAACTACCGCAATTCTAATGCCTTCACTATGCTTTCTCCCAGCATTTGGGACATAAGTGGAGAGATATCATGTAGTAACCACCTATCCTTGTGCAACTCTTTCTCAGTTCGGTGTGCTGAGGCTGGCCTGTAGTCCCAGTATGGATAACCCTCAGTGTAGGCAGCTGGGATGCCTCTTCTTCTACTGGTCTAGGTGCCTCATTTTAACATCTCAGCCATTCACATCTGCTCTCTGTATCTGACAGTCACATGACCCAACACCACCCCAGCATGTTCTATAGGTGGAGACCTTAGGAAGGTTGAGGTCTCTCTTCTGCACTGGCATTCCATCCTTCCTGCACCCTGCAATTGTCCTGGGCTTGGCCATGCCTACTCCACTCTGGCCTAGATGATTATGTGGATATTATTTGGAAGCAGAACAATAAATTGTCAATGCTTCAGTTGGCAATATAATGTATTTTCTAATATTCTCATATGTCATAAGTTTGAATTGGGATATCCTTATGTATTCCAAGATGGCCTGCAACTTGTACCCAGGAACTTCAATTATTCTTTTTAAGTTAGACACAGTGCAGTGTTTTTTAGATATATCTTCCTGCCTGGGGATCCTAGAAATATGGCTACTCACATTTAAAAACTGCCACTAACATGGAATTTACAGCACAGTCTAACCCCAAGAGATTGTTAAAAATAGACTACTGTGCCCCACCCTGAGAGGTAGAGCCAGTAAGGATGGGTTACATTTCTCTTAAGTTACTAGCAATGAGAATGCTGCAGGCAAACAGACCACACTGCCTATCCCCTTCTGAACATCTGCATTCCTGACACCCAGCTCTGGTTCACATTTTCAGAAAGTCCTCCTTCCCTGTTCTCACAATATCTTCCTGCTCCCTGCTGGGATTAAATGTGTGAACCTATACATAAGCTCAAACAGTTTCTAAAGACCAAAATGACTAGTTCCTCTAAACATCCAACTTCAGCCTGACAGTTCATGTACTCTCTCCCATTGTTTCCAAGGCTAGTCTGATTTTGAAACCCACTGGGACGTAACTCTGCTGGGAATCATTCCCTGGTAACTTCCTTTATCTGCTGGCATCTCCTCTTCCTCCATTTTATGACCAGAGTTACCAGGGGTCTCCAGTGCCCTTGATAGCAGTGTCAATATCTCAGCCTTTCTTCTCTCACAGGAGCCAATTTCTCTAGAGGACAAACTGCCCAGAAATAAGTGAAAAGAAGAGGAGTACCTCATCTCTTTTATAAGCTGGCCAATGGAGGGCAGTTACTGACCAGTACAAGCTTGAAATTCCAGCACTCAGAAGTCAGAGGGAGGCCATGAGTTCCAGGCCAACCTGGTCTCAAATAAACAAAAGATCATCAATGACAGGTGGCATTGTGTCATCTCAGAACAGAGTGCAGGAAAGCCAACCACAGAGCTACTAAAGAGCTGCTGACAGACCCAGAAAGACTTCTAGGAAGGAGCCTGGAAGAATAACAGCTTTAGGAAATGTTAAAACAACAGGCTAGATATTGACCACAGTACAGTACTTCATTATTAGACAGATTAGCCAAAGGGCTTTGCCAATGATGCCAGCCAGAGCACACCAATAAAATAATGGACTTGCCTAGAGCTCAGAGTAATTCTACATGGAAACTCTAGAAATAGCAGAGCCCTGCAACATCCCAAAAATCCAACAAACATGTTCATCCAAGGTGACTGTCCTCACAGGTAGAAGAAAATTTTCCTATGTGATTTTGCAACAGGCTCTTTCTCTGGTTAACATCGGTTGTTTAATTGGCCAGGGCAGTTACAAAGTCTTACCGTTTCATTAGCCAACAAGTTAGTTAATCACAAACTTTAACATCAGTAGATTTAAATATATATATATGTGTATATATATACACACATATACAAATATATATATATTACAGTTTCAGTAAAACTCTTTCAAATAATAAGGACATTTTACCAAAAGTGTCAAGGCTTTCTATCTTCCACAGTGGGGGGAAAACATCTGAAATGTCCTGTTTTGCAGGTGCTCTGAGATACTTAATTTTGACACACTTCAACCCACAGCAAAGGTCTTTCTTGGTTTATTCTTTGAGACAAGAGTTCTCTGTGTAGCCCTGGCTGTCCTAAAACTCTATGTAAATACTCCTGCCCCTTCCTCCCAAGTGCTGGGACTAAAAGAGGTCTTACTTTTTCAACAGATTCTCCTGATAATCATTCAGTCCATCAGATCTGGGTGCTGGGGAAAGCCAAGCACCTATAGTTTGCCAGCAGCTGGGTGAAGAAGGGTGCTGGTGGTATTGATTCAGTGCTGGCCTCCAGGTTGCTTCAGTCACGCGCTCAGAGACAGGCTGCAAGCACACAGCACGGAATGCTTGCAAAACAAAACCCAAAAACCCCAGCTGTTTGATTTTTGTCAGTTTCTTAGAACAAGTTCACAAACAGCCACCATCCAACCAATGGCAGGTTGCTTGGTTCCTAGAAATGTGTTGAAGAATTTGGAGTATGCACGAATTGAAAAACATATAAAAATACAAAAGTTATTTTTAATTGGTGTGCTGACTTAGGGACCATCCAGTTGGGAGAATGGTCGTTTCTGCCTAGTCACCAAGGTAATCTAGAGAAAATGAAGTTTTCTTGAAAAAGAACAACAAATTAGCCTGAAGAACTAGACTGAGTTCTACACATTTGAAGGTGTATTATGCTACAATTGTCTCATTAAGTAGTTATTATAATAACCTTCATTTTTTTTCCCTGTTAACACTGGAGTCTCAGGAATGGTCACTTGCTGAGATCATGTACTGAATTAGGAAATTCATAAGCTGTGCACACCTTAAGCCCAAGCTCTTGCCTATTATACTTTTGTGATGTGTATAAGCATTGCCAATGTAAGAAATAATAATTACTAGATTTATGAGAAAAAGTAGTAGCTGTGTGAATGTCCTCATATTACCATGGTCAGCCTTTTCAGATATTTGCTTTTAATCATGTTTTTTTTTTTTTTTTTTCCTGTACTGTAGCTAGGACCCAGGCATTCCCAGGCATTGCATACCTTGGGCAAGTGACCCACTGCAAAGTTACATCCTTAGGCTAGGCATAGGTCATAGCCCCGTGATCTTGTTTTTTCTACTTTCTTTGTATTAGAAGTATCCCTTATTTTAATACGTGTTTAGGTTTCTCATTTTCCCCCTCCTCTCTTTCCCTCTCTCCCTCCCTCCCTCCATCTCTCTGAGACAAGAACTGGGGACACATGAAGAACTGCCATATCCATTGTTATATAGTATCTTTGTTAGGGTTTCTATGGCTGCAATGAAACACTCTGACCAAAAAGTAAGTTGGAGAGAAAAGATTTTATTCTGTTTACACTTCCATATCACTTTTCATCATAAGAGGAAGTCAGGGTAGGAACTCGAAACAGGACAGGAACCTGGAAGCAGGACATGATATAAAGGCCATGGAGGGGTGCTCCTTACTGGCTTGCTTAGCCTTTTTTTTTCCTTATAGAATCCAGAACAATCAACCCAGGGATGGCACCATTCACAAAGGGCAAGGCACTTCTCCATTATCACTGATTAAGAAAATGCCTTTTAGCCAGATCTTACAGAGGCATTTTCTCAATTAAGGTTCCCTCCTTTCTGATGACTTAACTTTGTGTCAAGCTGACATGCACTAGGCAGGACCTGTGCTACCAGAAATAAAACTCACTGCTCTGGGCATGGCACCTGAACCATATATCTAGCCCTAGTGTCCATCACTAGTATATTTTTTAATAGTTATAAAAATCACACAGATTGGGCATACATGGCTTATGTAGCCACTTTGGCGATGTGAAAGTGTAACCAAAAGCCAAGAGAAGATTCAAGTACCTCCAGAGCTAGACAAGCCCAAGACCCTTGACTATATCCTCCTGCATCATCTTGACCACGTTTTTTTGATCTGTTAGTTTCTGTTCTTCTCTGAAAGATGAAGTTAGTAACAGCAAGTCCATGTGGGGTTGTTGTGGGCATTAAATGCACCCGCAGAGACAAGGAATGCCAAAGACCATCTGCAGAGAGAGAGAGCACTTCCTATCAGGATTCAGTAGGAGTGGCTATCTTCATGCATATCAATACACAGTACTTCATAAGGAAATAGCTTAAATTACTCAGAGATATGTTTGCTGAGTCTAAAGACAGACACCTTTTGTTGTTGTTTACATTGCCAGTTATTTCCAAAAAACGAACACCAGCCATGATGAAAATTTGTTAAGGTATTTTGAGCATCTGAAAGATCCTGTCACCATCAAAGGATCCTCTTTAGCTCTTGGCAAGCAAAGTAAATAAGATCTCCTAGACTCCCTGCATTCTGTATTCTTGGCCTCTTAATCTCTCCATCCAATAGCCCTTGATGTCTTTAAATAATCTTTGCTGGATTTCATCCATTTTGATCTGAATAGAATAACTGAGAGTATATGTTCTTGATACTAATTTAAAGATAATTTATTAACCAAAATACAACTTATTTTTGTTTCACTGAATATTTATTTCATGATTAAAGAAAGATGTTTTTCTGTGTTTGCAATTACACCACTTTTTATCATCTAGAACTGATTCCATTCCTTTGTCACTGCCTGGTTGCTGTTATGAGTCTACAGGAGCTTGTGTGTAATAAGCATATTGACCTTTTCTGTTGTATTCAAATGTTTGTGAGTAACCTGCTTTTGCTTGTTTTGTTTTAAAATGTAGTCAAGTATATTTTATTGTTTACTTTGTACATATTACAACATTCTAAGCCTATCAAAATAGCTCCTTTAGATTTCCTGTACTTTGAGTTCTGATAATTTATGAGACATATATATATACATATATGTATATATATACATACACATAAACATTGTGTAATATTGATTTTTCTTTTTTGCAAATTAATCCATCTGGATTTTGTAAAATGTTTATCTCACCATTGATTTCTGCTCTTATCACTGTCGAACACTTCATTCTTTTGTAACATTTGTTTGGACCACAGTTTTGCCTCTTTAATCTATTTTACTGCCAGAATCACGTTTTAAATTTTATAACTTTATAATATATCTTAATAATTTGGTGAGAATAGTCTTCCTTATTGCCATTCCTTCTCACAACTGGATTTTGCTATTTTTAGGTATTTTTTCTTCCAGAATTCTGTTAAAGTTTTCTTCCCTGCCACCCCAATCTATATAGAGAGACAGCTATCACATAGTTACTAAATTCATTCTTTGGGAGAAATTAACAATATAAAATATATTTTAGATGTTTGTGGTGGCTCAGACCTTTGATCCCAGCACTCAGGAGGCAGGGGGAGGTGGATCTTTGTGAGTTCCAGGCCAGCCTGGTCTACAGACTGAGCTACAGGACAGCTCGGGCAGTTACAGCAAAACCCTGTCTCAAAAACAAACAAACAAAAGATATATTCTAGGTGGGATGTGTTATACACTGATAATCCCAGAACCTAGAAAGCAGAAGCAAGTAGATCTCTATAAATTTAAGGCAGCCTGGTCTACAATTGTTCTAAGCCAGACACAGTGGGACCCAGTTTTAAACAAATTTTTTTTTTTAACTTCAGCCAGTCTTTGGACTAATTTAAGGTTACAACAACACTTGAAATTTTTGTTTAGGGTCAGGAGTGGTGTGAGTTCAAGGGCCCTCTGGGGACTTTCTTCCAGGCCCAATAGATAGGGCTACCTTGTCTCAAAAACAAAACAAAACAAAGAAAGAAATCCCTCAGTCCTTTGGAGTTCTGTTTCTATAGGTCACAAATTTCTGGGTTAAAAATCAGACATGAAGTGTTGGATATTTTGTTGCTCTTGTAAAAATGAATCCAAATTTTGCTCCAGTAAATTGTTGCCCTTGTTTGCAAATACTGTTGATTTATTCATGTTTTTAGTTAAGGTTCCAAACTACAACCTTTTTGGCACATACTAACCAGTAGCATCATTTTCACTCTGGATAACTTTTCGTTTATTCTTTTATTACATTAGTCAGGGTTTAAAAAATTCTACTAAGTAACACTGAGGCAAAACTATTATAGTAACTTTGTTCTCGTCAATCACATATCTCTAGAACTTTTGCATTAATTCTAATATTGATAACTACTAAAATTTATTATCATGATGAAGAAATATTTTTCTTATGTTTTCCTTTCTAGTAGGAATCAGTGATTTTATGAGTAATCTGCCAAGGGCCAGTGAGATGGCTCAGTGGGAGAGGCATTTCCAAGGCTGACAATCAGAGCTCAATCTCCAGGGCCCACAGAATGGAATTGGTGAACCAACTTCTGAGAGCTGTCCTCTGACCCAAACATCCCTTCTTTCCCCACAACAATAAAAAAAAATTTAAATCCACCAAATTAGTGATTTACTTCACTTCTTTAACCTATTGCTATTAAATAGTTCAGTGTAATTTTGTCAATGTTTGTAGCAGCTTAAATACACATTATTTGCTGTGATGAGCTCTAGTATATTAAAAAAAAAAAAACAGAATAATGGGCTGGACACTGTGGCACACACCTTTCATTCTAGCACTCAGGAGGCAGAGGCAGGTGGATCTCCATGAGGTCAAGGCCAGTATGGTTTACAGAGCATGTTCCAGGACAGTCAGAGCGATGTAAAGAGAACCTATCTCAAAACAACAACAAAAGAAAAAGAGTCAAAATATTGCCAGACTGGTGGGCCTGAACAAGACACTCACATCATCTTTTATAAGGTTCAAGGCACATTTTGGAGGAGGTAATGGAAAGAATATAAGAGGCAGAGATAGGCAGAAGAGGTACAAAATTCATCTCATGAACTCAGGCACAGCATCTGGGAAAGACTTCATGGGGCAGAAGCTGAAAACCAGGGCCTTCAGCTGTGGACCACTGATTACCCCACTTTATCAGGTAGTTCTAGTCCACATGGATCACTCTACTTTAACTAAATGTGTAACAAAATAAAACAAAAGTCATGAGTCTGGTAAAGGGGCTGGTAGGGATAGGGGAGGATAATAGGAATGGTAGGGTAAGAGAGACTTAAGAGAGAACAATCAATATACTGTGTACATGTATGAGATTGCCATAGAAAAATTAATAAAAATTTAAGAATAAAATATAAAGTGTTTTGCTTATAATTTCATTATAAAATCTTTAATGTCATTATTCCTTTTTTAATTATATTATTAATGACTAGAAAGGTCTTTTTCTCTAGTTTACATTTTTTGAGTGCATGTCTGTGGCGTGCATGTGTGTATACGTCACTTGTAGAGATCAGAGGACAATACTTTGTCTGCTATTGTGTACTCTAAGCAGCTGACCAGCATGCTTCCTGGGGTTCTCCTGTCTGCCTCACATGTAGCATATGTCTGGGATTACACGGATCAGGACTGAACAGGCTCTCCTGCTTGTGCTCCATGCATTTTACGTAATACCAAATCACCTGCCCAACCACTGTTTACTATTTTGTTTTTCCTGACAAAAAGTGTCAGTTTTACTTGATATCCATATCACTATCTGTACTTGAAAAATTTATTTATCTATTTTTACAGTTTTAATAGTTACATATTTTAAAAAATTTCACATATGAATCACTTCTGTCCCTCTCTCTTCTCCATCCAACTCCTTCTGTGTCCACTCCCCTCTACTTTCCTCCTTAATTATCATTTTGCTGTATATATTTTGAATATATAAGCTGTATGGTAGAACATGTCTTGACTACTGAGAACTCCCCATGCTGTTTGCTGTAGTTAATGTGACCCCTCTTACACATCAAGCCACTGGCCCTTCACTTTTACCTTTCCATGTGAACAAGAAAGTTTAGAACATGTATTTCGTAATGTTTAATCCCGATTAGTCTTTTCAACAGCTCCTTGTTTCCTATATATTCTGTACTTTTCATGAACTCTATCTTCTTTTTATCTTCTGTAATAATTTTTAAAAACAAAAAACAGGCTTTCAATCCCACTAATGCCTATGTGGGTTTGTCATCAAGTATTGTAAAATGCACTGCTATTTCAGACTTTTCCTTTCCCTTCTTGTACACTACAGTCATTAGTTACAGCCTTCTTTTCAGAACTACAGAGAACACACCAATCTCCACTCACAGCATCAACTCTTAATTCATTTTGAAGTCCTTGTACTTGACCCACTTACCACTCTGTCTTCAAACTTGGTGCTGAACACTCGCCTTTTAAAATGAAATTTCCCATTCTTTAATTGTTTTACTGTTCCCCCATCCCCACCCCCGGATTATGGAACGAACTTCACTCAAATATTTGCAGAAGCAGCTCCTAGTTGCTGTTTTCTGATAACTGGAAGATATTTAAAGTTTACTTAGCTGCTTTCACAAATAAGCTAGTAACTGGTGTAAAACATGCAAAATCAAACTGGTTTCTCCTATAACAACATGGAAAGTTTCTTCAAGTCTTTGAATAAAAAAGGTTTTGATCTTTTAGGAAGACTGATGATAAGCTTGTGGTACACACTTACCATGCATTACCTGGGGAATTGGAGGAGGGGAGTCACAGGAGAGGGATTAAGAGTTTGAGGCCAGTTTGCATTATATGTACTTCAGGCAAACCTAAGCCTTTCTCAGAGAAGGAAAGAATGGGTTGTAACTCAAAGATGCCAACACTTGCCTGGTATGCATAGGGACCTAGATTCTACTTCAGCACTGCAAAACAAGCCAACAGCCATGTTCCAGAGATCTGAAGGTTCAAGTTTTTTTCCATATGTACATGTTCTAGAAATTTTAAAACCTACAATCTATGAAAAGCATTCATATGTATTCCTTCATTTTGCTATAAAAAACCTTAAACAACGTGAGCAGTTTTTTAAAGGATTTATTTTAAGACTGGGCATGGTGGCACACACAACTTTAATCCAAGAGGCAGAAGCAGGCAGATCTCTGTGAGTTTGAGGCCAGCCTGGTCTATACAGTAAATTCCAGAACAGTCAGAGTTATGTAGATGGACCCTGTTTCAAAAAAAATTAACAAATACGAGATTTATTGTATTTATAATTACACACACACACATCTGTGTGAAGGTATGTACATAGGAGTGCTCGTGCCCTGGGAGCCCAGGTGTTGGATGTCCCAGAGTTGAAGTTAGAGGCAGTTGTGAGCTAGCTGCTTGGCATAGGTGCAGGTGCTGGAAATTGAACTCTGAAGAAGCAGCAAGTGCCCTTAACCACTGACCCATCTCTCCAACAACACAGTCCAGTTTTTATGCACAAACTGATGTCTTCTGTTGTAATTTTCATTATTTTCTTCCAGTTTTTCTGCTTTATTTTTTGGGGGGGAGAATCATTAATTTTACTCAAAAATTCAAGACACAAATAAAACACTAATAGTATATATGATACAATAGTTTGTACTGACCCTGTTAGTGGCAGGATTGTAGAAAAGTGACATTTGTTGCCCAGAGGGAGCACACAGTATATATTGAGAAACACAACCTGATTACCTAGGGTCCTTTTTTGTTTGTCTTTTAATTTTTACTTACTTCCCTAGAAATGACTCAGACATTCCCCAGATATCTACAGAAATTTATTTACAGTATTTGTTTCACTTATCAGGATCTATTCTTATTTTTATCTGTTCTTGTTTGGTTAAAAACAACTCTCTTGATATGTTGGTCTAATCACATTCCTAAAGCCTCAGACTATCAAAGGTTATTGCAAAATCAATTATTTCACAGGGGAAAATGGCCCAAGGCTAAAGTTTCAATGATAAAATTTGTCTTTGACTATAGTTCTTTCAGTTATGTGTTTTCATATGCCAACTCAAAATATAACTAACACATTTGTAAAACAGTAAATTACAGTCTTAACCATTATTAATAAGTTTATATGTGTATATACATACTCATGTGTGTGTGTGTGTGTATCTTAGACAAAGTTTCTAGGGCCATAAAACATCTTATGTCAGTTTCCAAATGGTCACCATAAAGAAAAGAGCAGGCCACCATTGAACAATTACCCGGGTACAATGATCTATTCCTGACCATGGAGATGCTGAAGCAGGAAAAGCACTTTCTGTTAGGCTTGATGACCTAAATCCAATCTTGAGTATCTATATGGTGGAAGGGAACCAACTCTCACTCCTTATCCTCTGCTCCCCACGTGTGCCTTGGCATGCCCCTGACTAATAAATAAGCAAATATAAAAACAAACACTTCCATTTCTACCTCGACAGTTCAGTTCTCATATTAAACCAGTATCAAGTACAGTACAATTATTTCTCCTACTGAAACAGTGATGTCATTTCTATGTCTATGTATAAAATCTGGGAAAGACATCTGACTGCACTCTCACATAGAAAGCAGGTGTAGTTTCTTGTGCTCCAGTGTAAGAACTGTCAAGGAATCTCAACTTAGTGTGAACTGCTAAAGAACCTCAGTCCCACACTTCTGTGTGCACCAACAAAACAAAGAAAAAACAACAAACAAAAACTCATCCTAAAATTCAGAATATGTTTAGCCTTTTACAACTGAAGGGCTGAGGAGAAAAGACCAGAGGGGAAGATGTTAGTGGAGCTAGAACTAACACACTTCAATTTATTAGCATACCTCATGTACTGCAGTTCTGGCCAGCAGAGGCTTCATTCTGCAGGTACTGGAAATCCCAGGGCAGGTGAAAGACCACAGAAACACACTGGAGGCCAAACTGGGTTGAAAAAGCACATGCCTCATCGGCCTCATATCTAGAAATGCTTATTTCTTATATTTTTATTGCTGATACATAAAATTATTTTTCAGATGATTCTAAAGCTTTTAAAAAAGTAATTCAATGGAAGAGTGTTCATAGACTGCAACTCATTTGGTATCTTTCCAGAAGTTCCCCAAATTGGAATCTGAAAATATGCTTACTAGGATGAAAAGCCAGCTTAAAAACAGTTTGTCAAATAAGTCTGGTTTTTTTTATTCAATGAATGATTTTAAAAATTAGCTTCATTGTTTTTTAATTTACCATCTGTTAACTCAATAAATACAAGTTCTTGAAGTTAACCTAATTGTCTTAGAATTTGCTGTTTTTGAAGTTGATTAAAGTTATTTAAAATAATTTTATTGTATATTCAGTCTGAAACAAAGCGTGTCTGTACGTGGATAGATCTTGCCTAATAATTTGCAAATAAATGTGCCCATTTGTAAAATGAACCACTTATGTTTATGGTTCTTAAGACACATCAGTCAATATGTGAATATACAGAAAGAGATGCTGATAGAGATCATCAAAGAAGCAGTAATAGTACAGCCTTGAAAAACTACCACTATCAAGCACAAAATTTCCCCACATTGCCTCCAATCTGCTGAAGATGAAACGCGGAGGGAGCATCAACAGGAAATGCCATTTTTAACCCTACTTTCTCATAGATGAAAAGTGCTACATGCTTCTGTAAATATTATCCTTCCTCAGGTCAGTGTATCAGACCAAGGGTGGATGACAGACCTAAGTGTGCCAATCAGCTCCTTCTCTGAGACACCTGCAAGTGTGGGAAGATGCTCTGTTCTCTCAGCAGCTCAACTCTCACAAGCATGTCTTTGTAGCACGTCTACCAAGCACTCTTACCAACTAAGTCATTTCGCCTGCCCCCACCCAGGCTTCTACATTTAATTCTAGATTCTATGACAAATGGATTTTGAATCTGGTGCAAGATGAGGATCAAGCAATGCCCTACTCCTCCCAGACCCCTCGTAATTCCAGCATCACTTGCTGAGGACCTTTTCTTTGTTCATTGTGTTGTTTTGGTGAAGGCTGATGAGTGGGAGGTTGGTGTGGGTAAGTCATTTGAAACTAATCAATTCTACAAAGACTACACATGTTAATTTTAGAATGAACTTAAGAAAATCACAGTACCTTCATTAAAAAGGGGGGGGGCTAAAATTCATCACTGGAATTGACAGGAAACAGATACCTTAGATGTGTCTGACAACAGGGCACTAGCGCTGTTTTATTACAGACTGCTGTCTGCTTACCCATTCATGGTCTGTCTGCTAAAGGGTCTCTCTCAGGCTCCAAACTCTTATAAGAACCAGTCATGAAGAGATCCAGGCTATGGTGGACATTACATGTAACAGACTATGTCAGACAACCATTATTAAAGAAATTAGGCAGGGTCTAGTGGTACATCCCAGCACTTGGGAAGCTGGGCAGGAGGATCTTTGTCAGTTCACGTCCTCTCTATTCTCCATAGTATACTCTAGACTTCATTGTATCAATCATAACTAAAGCTTTGGCTAACTTCTCAATTACCTAAATCCACATGCAGGTTATTAATCCAGTTTGTTGCTTTTGTTTTTTAGATAGGACTCCTAGGTCTGGGGTTACATGTAAGTGCTATCCTTCCTAGCCATGTGTTAGAAGATCTCAGAGTGAGAATGAGTGTCAAAGCCCACTGAGTGGCAAAGTACAGAGCACAGATGACCTGGGGCTATGGCACCTTTAGGACACATTGTGGTGGTTTGAAAGCAATGGCCCTCATAGGCTCATAGATTTGAATGCTTAGCATTAGGGAGTGACACTATAGTGCAGTTTGTCTTCATGAGGTAGATGTGGCCTTGTTGGAGAAAGTATGCCCCTGAGGGTGGGCTTTGGGGTTTCAAATACTCAAGCCAGGCCCAGGGTCTCTCTTCCTGCTGTCTGCAGATCCAGATATCGAACTCTCAACTCCTCCAGCACCATGTCTGCCTCCATGCTTTCTGCCACGCTAATGAAGGACTAAACCTCTGAACCATAAGCCAGCCCCAGTTAAATGCTTTCCTTTATAAGAGTTGCCGAGATCACTGTGTCTCTAAGAAACACATGTAGAGATATTTAATGTTTACCTTCAGACGAGGCCATCACTGCATGCTCTGAGCATCCCAGTTACTTTTCTTGTCCTGAGTTTACTGCTGCCATGTAGTATTTTGGGCTCTTCTCATCTAAAGACTTCTCAAAAGTGTGCAAAAGTGGATTGAAGACTATAGCTCTGGCTAACAAGCATCCATTTTCCATTTTCATAAAAGTTCACATTAATTTAGTATGGAAAGCCAGCCTTATTGATTTTAGGTGGGGTAGCTACATGCCCTGGTACTAGCTATTTGAGCCATGGCTACTGGGTAGCAAGGACAGCAGGTAACCACAGTGGTGAGTGCAGGTGAGACCCACAACACTACTGTGTTCCCAATAAATAACAGTGAGACACACAATGAGAAAGGAGTAGAACCTGCAATAGCAACCAGACTAAAAATGAAAAAATTCAGATTTAAAAAGAAATCATGTAAAATGTTGTATTCTGATCCATTATGTATATTCATTATATATGAAACTATTGATTTAATAATAAAATACTTCTTCCAAAATCTTCCTATAAAAATTATCTTAAAATGAGCCAGGAGGTAGTGGTACACACCTTTGATCCCAGCACTTAGGAGGCAGAGGAAGGAGGATCTCTGTGAGTTCTGGGACAGCCAGAACAACACAAAGAAACCCTGCCTCAAAAAACCACACAAGATTCTCAGAGATGGAAGGCTGTGCTATCATCAGCCTGCCCTCCCAGTACTCCATGGACTCATACTAGGAGCCCCACCTTTACCATATTCAGTTCACTCTGCTTTTTTTGTTGTGTACTTGAATTTTATTTTATTTAGAATAATAATGACAAAAGGACCAGCTATTGTCTTTGAGCTCTGAGACGCCATGGCCAAAACACTGTCTATGCAGAAATTCTTACAGATAAGTGAATCACTATCCCTGTCATACCATGAGGAAACTGAGACAGCAAGCAGCCCTGCTGAAGGCCTCACATGAATTAACAAGTGGACATCTTAGGCTGCTTTGCCTATGTGTGCTTATTTTGCCTAAACTGTAATTGGATTATGTAGCTCTCACCTTCGAAATTCATGAGACATACAGAGGGTAATGTTCTTACTGGATATAATTTACACAATAAAGGTTGCCAGGCAATGATGGCTCATGCCTTTACCCAGAACTTGGAAGGCAGAGGCAGGCTGATCTCTATAAATTCAAGGCCAGCCTGGTCTACAAAGTGAGTTCTAGGACATCGAGAGCTACACAAAGAAATTCCTGTCTGGAAAAAACAACAACAACAACAACAAAAAAAACTCCTCAACTTTGGTAACTTTTTAAAGTCAAGAAACCTGAAGAAAATTTGTTAAGAATTTAAAGACCCAGAGCTGGAGAAATGGCTCAGTGGTTAAGAGTGCTTACTGATCTTCCAGAGGGCCCATGTTGGCTTCCCATCACCCATACTGTGGCTCACAACCAGCATCAACTCCAGTTCTAGGGGATCTGATGAGCTATTCTGGCCTTCCAGGTTACAAGTGTGTATGTGTACACACACACACACACAAATCTTTACAAGAATAAAATAACATTAATACACTAAACTCACATGAAACTGCACAACATGCTTTATGAAAGGCAGTGTTGCTAGTATTTTAAGGTTTATAGGAAAGTGTGGGGAGTTGTGATACATTTCTGATGTTTGGGTAGAGGATTTTGCCTTCAAAGCAAGAGGCAAGAAGACTAAGCAACTGGTGACATTATTTTTTCCTGATTAGTTTTGTTCTTTGTCAATTTCATACATGTATGTAATATATTTTGATTACTTTCTCCTTCTCTTACTTCCCTTTCACAACTGAGAAGCCTCCAGTCCCATACTTATTAATTCTTTCCCAGTTTTATGATTTTTGGTTTTAATTGGTGACCCTTTTAGCTCAGCTAAGGCCAGCTGTGTGAGCACTGGTTTGGATCTGTCCCCTGAAGCCTGATGGGACTGTTATCGGGCACACAACTGAAAGTGATGGCTGCCCCTGAATCTATCAGTAGAAACAATTCAGCACTGAGGGCTAGAGATGTGAATTCCCTCCTTCAACCATGCCAGACTGTTGAGAAATCAATCTTTATTTATTCATTTATTTTTACAGTAGAATTTTTATTAGATTTATTTATGGCTGCAATATGTGTGTATGAATGTGTACATGAACCATGGTTCATTTGTGGAGGTCTCCTTCTAAGGCATAGGTCACAAATATCCAACTCTGATGATAGGGTTTGATGGCAGGTACCTTTATTTGCTAAACCATTTTGCTAGCCCCTGAATCAATTTTAAAATTAAAAAAAATCTTCAAAAGTCTAGGGCATATAACTATAAGACAGTCTGAACTAAAATATAACTTGGTATTATTACTAGAGAGTCCAGCCTCACTAGAAATGTACAGACATAGACTTTACAAAACATGTCTACAAGCTCAAATCAGCTTAACAAACAAACTTTAACCTGTAAGTAAGATGACAATATTTACTATTTCAATTTCTCATATAAACATAGGATATAGTTTATCTTTAGAAACTGGAATATCTGATGTTTTGCTTGAACAGAATACAGTCTTCAGACTGCTGCAATTCTTCCTTTGATGGCTTAATCTTATTTCTCAACTTGACTGGATTTATAATCACCATGGAAACTCACCTCTCACGGTGTCTATAGGACTGCTTCCAGAGAGGCTTAGTTGAAAAGTGAAGATCCATATTGAACATGGGCAACAGCATCCCATGGTCTAGGATTCTGGACTGATTAAAAAGAAACAATGAACTGAACCTAGCATTCATCTTTCTCTCTATATCCTGACTGCAGATGTTATATAACCAGATGCCTCAAACTTATGTCTTCCCCATTGTGACCTAAAAGAAATTCTTAAGTTGCCTGTGAGATGTTTTACTACAGCAATGAGAAAAAGTAATTAATATGCATCACCGTTTATGATCTTAATTTGATCAGTTTTCATTTACATTTATGTTTCACCAGGTGAAATTAAAAAGTTTCAATCCTAGGAATATGAAATGATCAAATTCCAAAGAATACATGCAAAGCCCTTCATAATGTGGACTAGTCTGGGTTCATTCTTTACATATATTCAGTGAGCTTTACTGAATTCCTTAATTCCTGTATAAGGGCTAGCACCCACATTGCTCTCTCTCTGCTGCAGATATCTCCTCTCTCTCTCTGTCTCTCTCTCTCTCTCTCTCTCTCTCTCTCTCTCTCTGTGTGTGTGTGTGTGTGTGTGTGTGTGTGTGTGTGTGTGTTCCTAAAGAAATTCTACTAAACTGTCAATTCCTCTTTGGAACTTCTTAAAACCTTCACCTAGAATGTTTGCCTTACCTTAGCTGTTCCCATAGGCCCTAGTCTTTCTATTAGCATTGCAATGGCTTTTTCCTGCCCAGTAGGAAAGTAGTTCTTTGAAGAGAACTCAAAATGTCCTTATTCCTAGTCTCTAGCAGAGCTCAGATTTCTACTAGTTTTTAATGAATATTTATTGAATGAAAAAAAGTGGGATAAATGGTGAAAAGCAAATATTTTTGTATTACAAGGGTATATAAACCATTTAATAATAACAATGTGAGATGTGATTGCTTAAGGTCAATGTTCAATTTTGAACTATAATGACATCTTTAGATAAATGTTACTTACAGTTCTATTTTATCACATCTTTCCCAGGAACACAAGTCTTGAGAAAAAAGAAAATGTGTAACATTAGTCAGTGTAAAATACCTACATAAAATTGATGGGGTTGACTTACTCTAGTGAGGGTGGGTTGTTCCTCCCTGAGAGTCATATTGTGTCTCCCTGTAAGTTGGTGGCATTCTGGAAAGACTCACCCAGGAAATGGAAGACTTGGGCCACAGAGTGGCATTACGGGACAGTACAGTGGGCAGTCTATCAGAGAAGTGTCACAAGCAGTAGAGGAGTCCTTTATCTATGTCCTGAACACCACAACTCTCTCCCTTATGATGACTCTGTGTTGTGCCCATGTCACAAAACCCCCGAACAAAACCAGGGAGCCGGCTTCCCAATGAAAAACAAAGGTTACTTTATTGGAACCAGGGGAAGGGCTTCTTCTCACACTTCCCAAACCATCCAGTGAAGAAGTAAGCCCAAAGCCCTGATTACAGAGGGCTTATACAGGGAAGAAACACATGCAGGGAGCTGTATGTCTTCGCATTCTAGGATTAGATAAGGAGACACAGAGTGAGGTAATCTTTTGAAACTATTGGTCAGGCTATAGGTGCAAAATTGCTAAAGGTTATAGAATGCTGACACGATTTATGGCAAGCTATGGGATGTCTGCAGAGACATCTGGCTCTTGTTAAGTTTTACTACCATGCCTCCTGTTTGACTGTGCCCTGGATGTTTGCTTTGAATTCTGCTGTCACAGCACATTTTGGGGGCTTAAGTCCGGCCCCCACCACATATGGAGGCCTGTTCTCATGATGCTGTTGGTTCTGCTCTTTCACGTGGAACCACATGAGTCCTGATAGAATACTGCTAAGCCCAAATGCTGTATGTCATCTCACAAATGCCAGCATGCCACCCTCCAGATTGCTGTAGTAAAACACGTCACAAAAGCAATTTAAGGATTTCTTTTGGGTCACAATGGG
Source organism: Sigmodon hispidus (assembly GCA_004025045.1). Classification (NCBI taxonomy): domain Eukaryota; kingdom Metazoa; phylum Chordata; class Mammalia; order Rodentia; family Cricetidae; genus Sigmodon; species Sigmodon hispidus. Next base: position 151,911 of record PVIH01002385.1, on the reverse strand, counting down.
AAATACATGAACCTTTCAAGCTGGTAACTGTTCCATTGGCTTAAGTCTTGGACTGAAAAGACACAAGAAAGCACTTGTGGTTGATCATAGGCTACTAGAAATCTGAATTGTTACTCGAGCCAAAAGCCAGCCCATCCTGTAGAATTGGCTCTGTTCTGTTACAAACACCAGACTATAAATGATTGTGACCCTCAAGAACACCAATTCTGTACAACTTGAGAAAAAAAGTAAAGTGAATGACTTTGAAAATTACTTACTCATTTCCATAAAAATATTATGGAAACAATTGAACTCTATTCTTTGGTAAGCTCTGAACCCCAAATCCCTGCCAGTATGGGAGTAGCCACCTAAGACATCTGAATAAATGATCACTACAGATTGGACTGAGGAATTAGCAATAAAAATAGCTTCTAATCCAGATCCTCAGCCTTTATCTTCTTTGCTTAAAAACAAACTTTAAAGTTACATTGTTTATTATGTGGGTGGGTTGGTGTGCTTCCTGTGAGGAGGTCAGAAGGTCACTTTCAGAAGCTGGTTCTCTCCTTCTACCTGTGGGACCTGGGAACCAAGGTCAGGTGGCAAACTCCTCTACCCACAACAGCAGTGCATGGCCCCGTTTCCTCTGTCGCTTGGAGTCACTGACAACTCCTGTTATTTTCCCATTAGCTAGGGCCAGTGCTGCTTCAGCCCACTCCTTGTATGATGTATAGAGGCCATACTGTACTCTCTCTTTTCTGAAATAATCTGTGGCTATTGATATTAATTACTATTATCTACTTTTTGGTATTTGGTATTTACTTGTCTTTCAACTACTTACATTACATTTAGATTTGTTAGGAAAAAAAAAACTTAATGGAGGCTATAGAGATGTTAAGCGCTTTAGGTTATTGCCTATTCTAAAATACTCAGGTTCAATTCCCAGCACTCACATGACAGCTGGAAACCCAACTTCAATTCCATGGCCTCCACCAGCACATAAATAGTGAACAGACATACATGCAGGCAAAAGACTCAAATACGTTGAAATATCCTAAAACAATTATACCACTTCAGGATGGCTGCTATTAAAAAAATACTGTAGATCTGGTCATTGTTTTAAAAAAAAAATCTGTGTGTATGCATTCCTGTGTGTGTGCATGTGTGTATGGTTCTGTGTGAGTGATGGTAGCTCAGTGTGGTATCCTTTAAACTGAGAGAGTCTAGACTGCCTGTACAGGATTGTTAGGGAAGGAAGAATATGAAATTTCGAATGTTGGGAGGAACATGCCCTGTTGCTTTAAATCAGAAAAGATCTTATTCTAAATTATGGGGCTTATCTGATAATCTGAACTACTAGGTAAACATATGAGTGTATAAAAGAGAAAAAAGTTAATATATTTTTGAATCTCAAATTTCCGTTAAGCTTCACTTCAGGCTTCCACAATCATAATCAGCAGAGGCTGAGCCTGTTCAGCCTCCATTTCTGTGCCGCTGTACTCAGTGTGGACACTGACAGGAGTTAGGCAATTCAGCATTTTGGTAAATAAAGGCAGGAGAATTTGGTGTCACCCAGGACTTGTAGGGGAAAGAAAGTGAGCCAAGAGGGGACTCATATTTTACTGTCTTTGGTCCTTTGCAGTCAGTCTTAGCTGTTTGCTTTCCAGGAGGGGGCTCTTTGTCGGGGCAGGGGTGTAGTTTTCCAGATGAACACACCAGTGTTCGTGTTTGTTCATATCCTTTTGTCTTTGGAATGGTCTCTTGCATAAAATAATGATCAACTGAAAAAAGACTGAAGGAATTCCAGAGAATTCTAGAATGGACAAAAGGGGAGGGGCTGGATCTCAGGAAGCAGCCTGCACTATGCCATTTTGCTTCCTTTAGAATGACCTCCCCCAGAAAACAAACCAACGAAACAACAACAAAAACACAGCACCATGGAAGTGATTGCTACCAACGCTCAACTCGCTAGTCACCCACCGTGTCCTGGTGTGCTTGTTTCACAGGCAACCTACAGAAGAAGACCTGACTGAGCTTTTAGGAAAAACTGAATTCTCAGCCTACAGTCACTTTCCAGGAACTTCCCTGCAAACAGCTCTGCGCTTGAGGGATGGAACTCCTAGCAATCTCAATCTCGACACCCTAACTGCCTTCGCTCCATGTACAATTATTTATGGGGACTTAATGAGAGAGCAAGCCTTATGTGAAAGAACGCAAGAAAGTGCAGCTGCTAAAAACAGATCTAGGCAGTTATACAGTCCTTATTTTTACAACTGAGCTTCTGCAATTTCTGCCACGAACCTAACAGCTCCACTCCTTGCCAAACATACAAAGAGAAAAGTAAAAACTGTTTTCGTTCTGCAACCCCTTTAACTTTGAGTAAACAGTAGTAATTTTCTGTCGTCACATTCAATGCAAATTTCCCAAAGGCGACACAACAGGGAACAAAAGAGCTGTTTGTTGATGCTTCTTTAGAACGAAGAGGTGGAGTGGGTTAAAGTTAATAGAGTCCAATTTCCCCTTAGCTCTGGGGTCCCGAACCTCTAGCTAATTTGACCTTTCAGAGCTCTTTGGATTTTCTCCACTTGGAAAGGTCCCTGGGCCCTACCTCCCCTCCCATGAAATCTGCATTTCTTGATTCCTTTCTCCCATCTTTTGAGTGCGTAGTGTAGTGACAGAGGTGATTTAGATATGAGCTTAATCATCTCGTTCTGGTGTGTTGAATCGACCTACAGCTGCCTACACAAAAATGATTCCGATAAGGCTGGGACAGAGAAGGGGGTCTGCAAGTCCCCATCATCCTCCGGCAGTCCGCTATGTGCTCCTCACTAGGGTGTAGGGCTCCAGGACTGGGGTACCCAGTGAGAAGAGGATGGGAAGATGGGAGAGCCCATCAGTTTGAAGGGAAAGAGCCCCCCTCTAGGAAAGATCTCCATCAAATACTAAAGAGGGGAAAACTTGGCCCTCATGCCCCTTTTGGGGAGCGACACACCCCACACAGGCTAGTGTGTGTGTGTGTGTGTGTGTGGGTGCTCAGGGCCTCTCACCTGACTTCCTCCTCCACTGGCACACACACTCAGCCCCGCTCAGCACCCCCAAAGCCCAGGCAAACAACGGCAAGAGGAAGCAGCGGGCAGCAAGGGTGCACGGCAGGGGCAGTGCAGGTGAGGGCCCAGGCGGTGGGGCTCCGGGGCGCGCCCACACTTACCCTGGCGGCTCGCAGGGCCGCTCTCCCGCAGCGACCCCGCACCCGGGCGGCAGGCAGGGATGTGGCGGCCGTGGTGGCTCGGGCTCGGCTCGGCTCGGGCTACACTGCGCGCTCTCGGAGCCACCGGCCGCCCAGGATCCCGCCGCCAGGGGGAGAAGCGGCCGCGGGCGCGGGGAGGCAGGCCGGGCCCGGTCGCTCCCGCTGCGGGGTCCGCAAGCCCCCCACGCGGGCGAGAGGCGAATGCACGGCGCGCCTCGCAGCGTGCCCCTCGGGCGGCGGTGGGGGGCTCTCACAGGGGCGCCCCCATCGCCCGCGCTGCGTTGTACACTGCGGGCTCCGAGCGGCTCCCGCGCCCCCTCCCGTGCCCCGCCCCGCCCCCGCCCCTTCCCTTCCCCCTCGGCCCCGCGCGCTCCCCGCTCGCTGCTCGCCGTGCTCTGCCCCCTTTAAACGCCCACTTCGGATGGGGAGAGGAGACAACTTGAAGTCAAGTTGCCATTAACTTCCGCGGCGGCCGCAGCTTGGCGGCGGGGAGGTGGCAGCAGCTGCAGCCGCCACCCGGAAAGTCCGCCGCCCGGCGCGCTCGCTCGGGGAGCCGACCTAGCCTCGGCCCGCACCGCTGGCCCACGCTGCCCTGGTTCCACGCCTGAGTGAGTCCCGCTCTTTTGCTTCCTGTCGGTGCTGCTCATGCTCTGGGTCTCTTACTCCACTCGCCTCTGTTTTCTGCGGATGCGGAACCGATCCAAACTTCTCAGCGGCCTCGGCTGGGGTGGCTTTGCGCCCCTCGCGAGCCAGGGTCTTGCTAGCTCTTCTCGCGCGCGCGCAGGCACTCGTGAGGACTGGGCTGGTGAAGTGAGGGACATGGCCGGGATGCATACTTTCTTGGTGTTCTTGCTTCTTTCGCACACCTGCCCGGCAGACTCTTTTTGGACAGTTTCGTCCAGGTCGTGGGGCTGGCCCTCTTTGGAGGAGAAAGGCGGAGTGGGGAAGCCCTAAGCGGCAGAGCCGGGTAAAAGGGGCCGCTTCGTGTGCCATGGTGCTGGGAAGGCGGCGAGGTGCCGGGTGGAGTGGAAAGGTCACGCTCCAGATCTGGAGTCCCCTCTGCATCCTATCCCAGCCCATCTCCCCTATTCTATCCCGCCCAGTACCGTTCGGCTGGTGGTGGGCGGCGGTGGAGAAGAGCCTGGGAAGTTTGTGTCAACTTCTCTATCCCGGTAGCCCCCCGGGCGCTGGGCGCTCAAGTTGGAGCCCAGAGTTTGTGGAGCCCTCGCCGGCGATCGCGGGTCGGTCTTGGAGGGTGATTCGGGCTTGGGCTTGGGCGGGAAGCTGGAGGATGGTGTCTTAGAGGGAATGGTGCGGCACAGGTGCCGCCCTGGGGTCAACTCCTCATTTTTCTGTGAAAGTCCCCGCTCGAGAGCAGCGGCCTTTTCCAGTGCTCCTCCATTGCAGAGCTCTCAGGGCGGCGAAACTGGGGTTGGAGAGCCCGGGTGTAAGGGACTGAGGGGGCAGGTGGCGGGTGTGGAGAGTGACACGTGCATGTGCCGGGCTAAGGCGCTAAAGAGGTCTCTTCTGGGATGACCCAAGAACACCGAGAGAGGAGAGCAGCGTAGAGTTCAGGGTAGGTTTTGGCCCTGGCCCCCATTAGGATCAGATTTTACTTAATAGGATGCTAACCACAGGGTCATCGCTCAAAATGTCCGGTTGACAACTTTAACCTCTACTCCTTTTTTGGGAGAACTTTCTCTGAGGCATACCAGATTCCCAGGGTTAAGGACTTGGATTTCATTTGGTTATAGGAGCAGGGAAGACACCCAGACACCCTGGAGAGAACCTATCTGCTCGCGATAGATGACTGGGATTCCATGTTTGTGTCCGTAGAGGCCAGAGCACTTTTCCAAAACAGGAGAGGATTGAGCAAGAATCGGGGGTCTGCTAGGAGTCAGGTTTTGTCCTTAAGCAGTACCTAGACCTTAAGTAGTACCTGGAATTTACAATGTTTGGGTTGCTGACAGTAGCTCTCAGCCTTCCAAACTTTACTTAATTTACACCTTATCCAAAGTGGATTTTCTGAAAGAGTAAGATTTATTCTGTAGTCAGATTCTCGAATGAATGAATAAGTGAATCATTAAATAAATAAATAAATAAATAAGTCATAACCATACTTTAAGTCCGAAGAAAGACAGAGTTGAGGTGTTGGTTCCAAAACCTTTATGAATTTCTCATATAGAACTTGTACCACTACTTAGCAGTAGTAAGTACATATACTGGCTGCTCTAGTCTGCTGGCAAACATTAGCATTCAAGCTTACATTTTTGACAAATGTGCAGACAGGAATAGCATGAATAGGCATCTTAAATATTAACAACCCAAGCATCTGTTGTGAAACAAATTTAATATATTTACTCAGTCTTTCTCACATTGTTAGGAAAGGTTATAATAAGTGCTTAATTTCAACTTAACTTAGCAGAAGTAACTGGCGACATCATTCACTACCTCCCAAGCTTTACACAGTCACTAGGCAGAAATATTTTAATTAACTTGGTTAAGGGCATTGTTAAATAAATACACTTTAAGCAATGTGCATATTATATAACATGCAACAGCAGCAAAATATTCATCCTATTTGTGTGCATTTTAAATGATCCCATCTTATAAATATACCGAGTCTGTTTATTTTTAATCTCCATCTGACACTTATTAGTTCATTTTTTTCTAATGGAAACAATATTTTAAATGTAGAGTTGTTCAGTCATATGTAATACATAATATGTAAACAGTAGCAATAAAATACAAAGCATTGTTCAATTTGAATATGGCTACATGTAACAAGGTTATGCAAGAGAAATAAAATCACTGCTCAATTTTGTTTTCCTTTCTGAATAATGAATACAGATGATGGATTGAAAAAAGAACAAATAGGGATTTCCTCCTGAAGTAATAGCTTCTTTAAATGTAATCGAGGTAGGGAGGAGAACAATAATCAAGACCTAGAGAACTTCCCAAATCCGCATAGCTGTTTTCAGAATCAATGCATTCCTTACTTTCCCACAAGCTGAAATATGTAATAAATAATAGTTCTTTGTATGTAAAAGTATTCAAAAGGAATGTCTTTTGTTCACTTGTAATAAATTAATATATTCTTCTTTGGTTGATAATCTACAAAAGTAGTTCCTTTGTCTCCTAGCATCTTAAACAAGAGCAACAACAAAATGAATATTAGTTTATTCTGCAGAGAAGTCTGTTGCAAGCTATATGAACCTGTGGCTGAGTAAGATGCTGTTGCAGAGTGATGGCTGAGAAACACATTAAACTCGGCAAGGTCTGAAAATCTAGGAGAAAATTTCAATTATTTTTTTCATGTGACAGGTTGTGGGTTGTAAATTAGGCCTAAAAGGTCAGGTGATAGGCACCTGTTCCTCATTATTGTAGAAGTCTTTTGGTTACAAACAGTGTTAAGGTAAACACAACAAGGGTATATAGCAGGGACTCTCTGAAGCACTCCAGTAGTTTTCACCTGCTCTGTAAATTTTCTGATAGAACATATACAGATAGACCCTGCTTGTAAACACATCATTTATTTCATACATGTTATCTTTGATGATTGCAATTAATATTATATTAGTACTTGGAATTGATGAAGTACATAAATACATATGACTAAATCAATCTTCTAATTATGTCTAGATATTATAGTTGAATGCAAAAATATTTTCCTTAAAAATCCTTTTTTTCCCTTTGCAAATTTTTGATTGGATATCAGAATTATGTTCATGTTTTAAATGGAAGACCTTGCCAAGTGCCCTTTTATACTTCTTAGATGAATTCTTATTTAAAGTGATGCCACAAAATATTTTTCTCAGCTCCTGTATATAGAAGGAAAAATCAGATGGTATATATTGTCATAGCTGTGTGCTCCAGAGTGTTGAGAGTTCTTCCTATTGGAATAAGAAACCTCTGCTTATTCCTACAAATGGTTTTCCTTTAGCCATTTCAGAGAGCAAGCTATGCATGTGTGTGGAAAAGACCACACGAGCATAAGGTGACAATATTAGAGGTGCCAGTTGCTTTTAATTAGCAGCAGAAGAAGATTTTGAGTAAAGTAAATAACCCAGGTTATTCAGTTCTGTTATTTAAATATGTTCTCTATCCTTTTTTGCCTTTAAATAGCTTGTGCTTATTATATGGAACATTCATTTTTAGTATTTGCTTTTGAAATTGATTTGGTTTTCGTATTCTGAAACTGGTGGGGGGTTGTTTTGGGGGAGTTAACAAATTTATTTACATTTTGGCAGAAGAGAGTTAAGTTAATTAATAGATCAGGCACAAAAAATAAACTACAGAAGGGTATATTTTCTGATAAAATGAAAGTTATGTTTCAGCATGATGAGCACCAGGCTTCAGTAATCTGCTCCTCGTGTGCAGTGAGCACTTCCTACTTTGAGCTAGCAGGCACCTACTGTTTATTTACGCTGCATTAAACTGACAGCTCAGCAATCAGAAGAAAAATATTACTTACCTTCCTGAAGTAAATGCCAGTTTATAGGTTAGTGCATGTATTTATATTCCTGTCACCACTAAATAACGGCTCTGTCTCTATTTTAATATCTACCTGGGCTGTGACCCAGGGATTCACATTCTTCCTGGCTGGGAGAAAGGGGTGGAGAGGAGTTTTTCTTCCCATTCCCTAGTGGCAAAACTTTGAGGAATAATCATCTCATCTTCTCATTTCTTTCATGTGAAAACTAGTTGGGAAAATGTTGGACACTGTTTCTCCCAGAGCCTTAGCATGCCACCGAACACAGGCATCCTGGCACAGTCAAATATGTGTTTACCAACTGAACTTTCTTCAAAGTTTCAAATAGATCAAACTATTCAACTTCTTGAATCACACCTATTATATGGGCTCTTCTTTTCCAATTCTTGTGTAGAATGTTTCAATTTTTAATGGAGTTCTGAAACATGCCTGTAAGGTAAGGCTTCCTGGTTGAGTGATTGCTTCTTCCCTCACCCTCTAAACACACCTTCTTGTTTTTCTTGTCAATCTACCATTCCCAAAATAAGGGTTGTTGCCACTTTTAGTTTATAATACTGGATATACTTGTTTCTTCTTCAATTCAAGGTCCCTCTTTTTCAGGGTCCCGCTGAAACTTCACACATTCTGCTAAAGTTGAATACATAAACTGATGATTAACTTGAGAAATTGTTTACTGTTGTTTAAATTGTCTAAGGAGCTCTTGAGCCTATTGCCTGTACACAGTTGTCAATCTCTAACCATATACTCCACTGGCATTAGTACAGAATATGGTCTTAATACAGCAAGCACGTAAATCTAGTCTGTTAGACAAGGCTTCTTCCTTCCACTTTCCCTAAGAAAAAGCATCTTCTATGGTAATTTATAGATCATTGCTAACTGCTGTTCTCAATGGTGAGTCTGTTTAAACTTGATGTCTTCATAGTGTGATCAACACATTAACACACATTATTTTGTACTTTTGATCTTATGCCAACGGTACCTTTTGCTGTTTATTTTTTTAAAGTCTTTTTAAAGATCAGATATTTCATTTTAGAGTAAATAGATACAGATTGTGTGTATATGTATTCTGGGTGAGATTTAGTAGTAGAGTGTTTCTCTAGCATATTGGCCTATTTTTATTCCTTCAAGTCATTCTGTATCACTTGCACAGTTGTTGCTGTCTGAAGGCTTGTAATAGTAATTCTAACCACCTCCTTCAATGGATTCTCAAGGATGTGATTCAGTTAGTCAGGGTTCTGAGATCTAGTTCCGTTATGAGGGATGAAAAGCAGTTACCTGACATCCCAGGATTTATATCACTGTTTTCTACTGGAATTTATTTGGCTCAGTTATTTGACATTTGTTGAAGAAGTAGCCTGTAATCAAACATTTGGAGTCTGTTGTTTCCAGGGAAGGGAAGATCATGCTAGATGTTATTTTATTTTATCCATCACTCATTTTAGAGCCAGTCATTGCTGAGTATTTAAGGGTGCAGGTCCCAGCAGGATGAAACCTTTGCAGAAAAGGTAGATGTCTGGCTCCACCTGGTTGTGACTTAATTAGAATGGCTGTGATCTAAGCCTGCCTTCCTCTGCCGCTCCCTTTGCTCCCCTCACCCAGGTGTGCCTTCCGGAAGTCAAGGGCGTTGTACCCAGATGAAGGGGGTGGACTCTGCTCAGAGCTGTGACCTGATTTGTGGCGAAGCCACCCTCAGATCTGCAGACATGGTCCTGCTACTTCCCAGGTAACTAGTACCACCTCATTTGGGATGTGCCTGCCTTGCTAGCCTGCCAGAGAGAACTTCAGCACTGTCACCCCATCAAAGACCTTTCTTTTAGGGCTAGATCTGGAGATCAGTCTCTGGTGTTTGAGAGGGTAAGTGTCAGAAAAGTTACCACAGGCACTCAGTGCCATGTGGAGAATCAGCTTTGCAACCGCAGTGACTGACAGGCTTTTTGCCCTGGGATGTTGTTAGGCATTTGTCTCTGTGGGATAATGCTTTCTTTTACTCTGCTGTGGGTGATTTGGGACTAGGAGCCAAGGACAGTTTCTTTAATGTGGGTACTCACTGTTGAGGGGTAAGATATGCTAGTAGTCACCAGGAGGGAAATGAGTAGAGCTTCTTTCCTTGAGGTATTTTTAAAAAAGACAGTGTGTCATCTGTGTGGTGGGGAATTCTTCAGATGCAGTTTTCCTGGAAGCCAGAGCTGATAGCTAGAGATTCCTTTGTAATCTTGCTCAGTGGTTTATGATGTGCTGTTAAAGGGTGTAAATGACAGTTTGGCCTTTTACTGTTTAGTATAGTAAGGTAAAACAAGTTTTAGCTTATAAATATTTCATTGTAATAATTTTATAAATAAAATAACACTCTATGCAGATATTTTTTAAATGAAGGTATCTTTGAGTGGATTGTTGCGATAATTAGCTGTTTGATGTTGAATGCAGGTGGTTTTCCTGTTTCAGTGAACTAGGTAGGGATCACTGGAGATCAACAACAATTAATTCTATGTGATTGTTGATATGTAGAAAATAGTTTACCAATTAATGAAGGACAAAATACAAATGCTTACCGTTTTACATTTTAAAAAATTATGTAGAATCCAAAAAAGAGTCTAAGTGAAACAATAGATGGCTTGCTTAATGGTAGAAGAGTCCCCTAGTCTGTGGGAGGCAGGAACCCTATTTTAATAACTATACTTCCAAAACTCTGAGAGGCAAGCTACTTTTTTGATGGTTTAAGAGGACTAAGAAACAATTTAGAACATTATCTTAAAAGTTTAAAAATGACAGCCTTAGTGTGTATGGAGTCATTGTATTTTAATCATACTGTATGCTTATTAGTGTTATTAGAGAGGTAGACAGTTAATTACAGCCTTTTTCTGAGACATCTTAACTGTATATTAACAGCCATGCTAAGAAAGAATGATGGATACTCTAAGATACAAGCTGCTGCTTGCTGGATTCTTGAAAAATATCTTTTTGAATGAATGGAGTCTCATTTTTGGTCAAGAATCATCAAAGGTTTTCACTAAAATATTTTAATTTTAAAACTTCTGCAAGTAATGGAGCGCCTTTGCTTTTCCTTTCCCATTAGCATTGGCTCCAGGGCTTCGGCTCTTGGCATTAGATACAGTTACTGCACTCCATTGTTAACTTTTCAGTGCTGTATTTTGAGATGCCCACATTTCCTTGTTTCTTGACGGCTTTGGCCAACATGGACCACCAAAAGCTTAATGAGTTGATTTAGCCTGGTAAATATTTTTGTGGAATTGTTGTAGTGTCCCTTATATATATGCCCCTAATGACTCTAAGTCAATTTATATTATTCTCAATTCCATATAACTCAATATTTAAAATACATTTGAACATCTGAACATAGTGATAATTTTATTGTCTAAATCCCAAATCTAGGTTTTAGCTATGGCTTCTTCTGGCACTGCAAAACATTAAGTGACAAAATCGACAGGGTTTTAATACCTAATCACTTCCCATAGATTGGTTAACAATTCCCTTGATGAATTCGTAGACCCTGTAACGTCCTAATACAGCATTTAAAAACACAGGAGTATTCCTACTTTGACAAGCTTGTAGATACTGTTGTTATGAATTATCATACAAGGTATTAGGCTGCAAAAAGGAGCTAAGTATAAGCTACATTTCTGTAACAGACAAAATAGGAGAGACTGAACAGTTAGCATTCTCTGTTTTGATATAGTAAGCGCTCATTTAAGGAGAGCAAAATTAATAATTGGGTAAATAATGAATATAGCTCATTCTGGTACAGATTCATTGAGGAAAAAAATGTTTTTTCTCTTTCACTTTCTACTGTTGCTGAGGTTATATGAGCATTGAGTTCTCCAGTGATCTCAGTTTTGTAGATTATTGGTTGTTTTCCTGTAAGTGTATTCTGTCGTATTTTGGACAGCAATACTAGACTTTCTGTTTTATCCTCACCAGCTTTCCTTTAGGATCATGTCTGTCTCTGTTTAGGTTCATACTCCTTTGATGTCAGGCTGTGGTAAAAAAAAAAAAAAAAAAAAACACTTCACCAGAATCAACTCAAAGGACTGCCCGGAATTTACTGTTTGGCCACCATGTTGGGTCTATCTGATATTCCAGAGCCCAGGATAGTGTGGATGACTGGCACAAGGCTTTTGTCTCTGCCTCCTCTTTCCAACTACAGTGATATTTTCTCAGAACTCCACTAAGTAGATATCAGCCATGATGAGTTCATGAAGGCAAAGAACTGTAGTTTTGAACCTCATTTACCAACAGGATAGGACTTGGGTATTTATATGAAAGAGTTTCTCTCTTTTTTCCTTAAGACTTAACCCAGAATCAACTATAGGGCTAGTTCGCTGGATGTTAACTTTCAGAAAGGTTATGGGCATGCTTTGAAAGTCATTTAAAAAGGACACTTATTTTAAAATTTTTATTATCTTTTTAAAGCATGTTTGGGACTATTTGCAAGACACCCTTACACACACAAAATATTGTTTAAGTGGTGCACTGCTGTGTGACCTACAGTGTTATCACACACATTCTGTCTCTTTAAACACTCTCCTCTATCTGCCCTATTAATTGTTGATATGTTGCCATCCACGAGACAAAAATTAGAGCTGTAATTAAATAATCATGTGACGCTCCTTAGTGCCAGTGAGAGCAAACTCATTTTTCCAGGCCCTGATGGTCACTGATTATTGTATTACCACTGGCTTGCTGGATTTCTTTTTTTTTTTAACGATTCTCTCTGTAGCTTCCCTAACCACTGTCTTTTTCAAAATTAAAGAAAGTAGCAGACATTAAGCCAGTTAATTGGCTGTAGATCCTGAGGGAAGTAAGGTAGGCATACCTTCTTTTGCATTTGGTCACCTGGTAGGCTCTTTGAGAAGGCTACATCAGTAGTGTGGTTGCCTGCCATTTAATTTACACTGGTGTTTTGGCTGGGATGAAGGCATATGGGGAATGCCAGGAGAATTACAAAAGGAGCTGGGTATTAAAATTCAGAAATGATTAAAATTGAAATAAAAGGATGCTGCTTCTTTGCCAGTACTCTGGCAGTCATAATGACACATAGAGATTAGCCTCCACCTTCATCCTCTCCTTCTTTCTCATTTCCTCTGGTTTATTATTGACACATTTTCCTTATGTCTGTCTCCCATCTCTGTATCTTTTGTACTATGTGTTTCTCTTTCTCTAGCTTTCCTTAAGCATAGAGAAGCCTACTTAACCTTATTATAACAATAACAGAATAGGTTATTAATATTTAATATGCACATGATTAAAATTTCTCTCCCTTAAACATAGGTCAGCTGTATTATTACTAACCAGCATGTAATTTTTCATTTAAAATATTCTTATTCTGTCTTGCTGTTTCTGAAATGCCTTCTACTTTAGTAATGATTTAATACATAATGTTTAGAAAACTGTGGTCGGCTACTGAGAAAAGAACTTAACCAGTCATGGCTAATCAATTATGCATGAATTCAGATGTAACAGATGGAATCTGGTGAGTTAAAGTTTCTCTTTGCCTTAGTGGGTTTTTTTTCTAATTTGTTTGTTTGACACCTGTCTCTTATATAGAGATAAACATCTAATACAGCATATGAGAAATTTCTTGTCTTTATTTCCCTTTTAGAGTACACTTAGTTTTTACATTAAAGTAACCACACAGACACCGTGATCTGGTCCTAAACATTTGCTCCTGTCCCTTCATTTCCTAGATGTGGAGTCACACTGAGCTAATGGTCACTCGGGTGGATAGTGGGATGGGAGGAAAAGCTACACCTGCCTTCCCTACCTTTTCTTCATTCTTTTTTTTTCTGTGTCATACACCCTTCTGTGAGTTGCTTAATCATAGGATGTTACATTAACTGTGGGTTTTAAAGAGTTTCTGATGAAAACAATGGTCTCCTACTTTTTAATTGTGTAATCAACTCTTGCATGTTATGCAAGTATAACTGTCCATTTATCATGTTATGCCACATGTACATTGTATACACACTTACTTGTGTGTGTGTGTATACATACACATGTAGATGTTTACACATACTTGGATATTGGCCAGACCATTGGGTTTTTCAAATCTATTAAGAATACCACAGAATTGGTTTTATATCCTAAACTGTGGCCTATGCCAGCCTCAAAGACACATTTACACTTATTTTGAAGCTTTGTAAATTTTTAGTGATAAATTCTCTTTTTACAAAGTGAACTCAAGACTTGGTCTCAAGGGCTTTAAATACCTCGAAGGAGAGATAAGAAGTTTCATTTTCATTAAATGTACCATGAATATGAAGCATTGTTTCTGCTGTAGAAGTAAAGGGCATCAGTTGGTACTGACCATCCTCCCAGCAGCATAGTTTACAGACAGTTATGAGCTGCTCTCAATCAAAGTTATTCATAAATATGCTGTTTGTTTGTCCCCCACATGTACATTATATATAATAAAATGAAAATTCTTGACAAAGTAAATTTAAAATAAATGATTTTATAAAGCCTAAATGTTCTCTAGTTCTTTTTCTTAATGATTTATTTTTATTTTATGTATATTGGTGTTTTGCCTGCATGTATGTCTGTATGAGGGTGTCAGGCACCTGGAACTGGAGTTACAAATAGGTGTGAGCTGCCATGTGGTGCTGGGAATTGAACCTGGGTCCTCTGGAAGAGCAGACGGTGCTATTAAGCACTGAACTATCCTTCAGTCCCCTTTAGCTCTTTTTTAAAAGTTGTACTATAGTAGTGTCTATAAACATTTTGCTTCTTGTCAGCTATAATGTACATATGTGTATATTTATAACCCACGGTAGTTACCTAATAAATTAAGCTTCACAATAAACATGTTCATAATGAGGCACCTTCAAGAAAGGTAATAAAGTCTTCTATAGATATACTATAGAGCTATTTATAATAATTAATGCATTTATACCTAATAAATATATCTTTAATTTAGATTCACTTTATATTAATATTCCTTGTCATGCATGTTAGAAAAATGCATCTATGTAAACATGAACTTGAATAAAGTATAACTTATAAATTAATTTCCAGTCTATTAAAATTTATTAAAATTTTCACTATTAATGTAAATATCCCTAAAACAAAATCAGCAGAAATCAATGATATAATTCTCTATACCAGACATCATAGTACAGGAAAAAATGTTTGTAATTGTTAGATAAGAAGTTAACTACTTTGATCCTTATCCCTATTAGAAAGTTAACTGACTAAATTTGAAACTAACTAAATTTATATTTTAAAACTTCGTTTTTAAAAAATACTCTAAAGTCTTCACATACAAACAATTTATAGATTATTATGTAGACTGTATTATACCATTTTCACAATGATACTTTTCTACTTGGGAAACTTTGGGAAGATATACTGCTTTGTTAATGTAATTATTGTGCTTTTGAAAAATATACACAATTTGGATTGGTTGTGCTTATCTGTTTCAGTCTTTATCTCCCTTCTTTCCTTGTTAAGACACTGTTGAGTCAATGTTGGGACAGAAGGACCTTCTTGCTTTGGAGGACCTTCAAAATGGGTGAGACATTAGTTGGTGAGCACTAGTCCAAGTTAATTATCCTTGGTTCAGACAGTCATCCTATGAATGAATTCTCTAGCACAGACTGAACTATGGCTGTTAGCAAGTGAGGACAAAGCCCTGGGATGTTGGCATAGGGGTGATTGTTCAGTGTCATGGAGTTTACTGTTTCACTGAGGCTGGCATGATGTGTTAATGACAATATATTTCTGCTCTCAGAAATAGCTGACTGATTTGTTATTTTGTTTAAATTTGTTTCCTGTGGTAAATATATAACCTAAAGTATGTCATTTTGATGACATTAAGGATGCAATTCAGTGACATTGATTATATTCATACATTATGGACAGCCATCACCACATCTCCTGAATTTTTCTATCAGCCATATATCATTTTACTTTTGAATTAACCTCCCCTTTTGCTTCGTCAAATTTTAAGCATTAAAATGGAGTCTAATCATTTTCCAAGTGAGAGGATTTGTCTCAGGTTGTGGCTTTCTTTTGCAGTGGACCATCCCCTGCTAGTGTCCTGTGGCATTTGTTGGCTCATAGCAGTGTAGTACCAGACACTGCTTTTGGCTGGTGTCCCCACAAACATTATTTGGACTATGATTTGAGCCTATTGTGGCAATTAAACTCTTCATCCCTGCAACTTAACCAGAAAACATTTGTAATAATATTTGCATTTCTGAGAAACTCTGGTTGTATGTCCTCACTAAAGGTAAAGAAGAGTTACTGTTGGAATGCTTTGGAATTAGAGTCTTCCCGGATTCCCAAGAATCTTTCCTTCTCAACAAAGTTGAAGTGTTCCTCTGTTAGCTTCACAGTAGCCAGGACATGTATAGCATGAAAACTTCTGTTCTGCTAAAATGCAGGGACAGTCTGGAAAAGAAAAAGAAAGAAAAGTTTTCAATTATTTAAAAAGCCCACTCAAGCTTAAATAGTGGTTTTGAGGGGAGGCAAAAAAATAATCACATTCAACTGTGTTGAAAAAAGAGAAAGAGATTTAAAGGAAACATGGATAGTTTTGGCTCCAGCAAATAATAGACTGTTGCAGACCTGAGCTTCCATGTGTAATTTTGTGGTTAGTTGCTTATGTCTGTGATGATAAATCACATACCTGCATAGGATTTCTGGCACCCCAGTAAATCTCAAGCAAATGCTCAAATGCTAATTTATCACAGTTCCTCGGACAACAGACCCCCCCACCCCCCGCTTTTTTAAGCAGCTCGGTGATCTAATATCCTATTCCAACCCCTTATCTGTCAGTTGGAAACAACTGCCTGCATATCTACTTGAGTTTTGAAGCACTCACTACCTTTGACAACCTGTCTAAGTGTCCCCAGTATTAAGTAAAAAAAAAAAAAAAAAAAAAAAAACCCTCAGTTCAGGGGTGGCCTAGTGGACCTGTCTGAGTCCCTTTCTCCAAAATATTGCCTAAGTTAGTGGATGCCAGACTTGATCAGAGACATCCTGGGAATCTTAAAACACTGCCCAACTCATATACTTTTCAACCATTGCATCCAATTTCAGGGGCTGTGACTCCCATGTTCACCTTTCCTTCCTAAGATTCTTGGGCACTCCTTTGTGCACACAGTTCCAGGATTTATTTTAATGGTGGTAGGAACTGTGAAAGAATCCAGGGGTATACACATATGTAATAAATTTTAAAATGGTTGGAGTCTTGTGGTTTGGAGGGCCAGGGTAGAATATTGAACACTACAGGGCTGATAGGATGGGGAATATGGTCACACATCACAGAAGGGAGAAAATGAGAGAGAGAGAGAGAGAGAGAGAGAGAGAGAGAGAGAGAGAGAGAGAGAGAGCGAGCCTTTGTCATTTTTGTCCTTTATTATCCCAGGTTTTGGATAACAAGGATAAACTAAGCTGAATAATAAAAGGAACCTGAAGTCCATTCATTTCAGGAGCCATAATATAAAACCAGGCATCTGGAAACATCATAGATACAATGGTGGTCCTATACTAGGTGAACTCAGTGGCCACTGCAGAAATATTTCCTGATCTCTGCTCAATTTTACATCTGGGTTAAGATAGAAATACCAATTTTGATGAAATTATTTTCACTAATTCTTGACAGAGAATTCATATTAACATGTGGAAGGAAAGGTAGTATTGAAAACTTTTGTTCAATAAATCCTTGTTAGTAAATATTCATTTTGGCAGTGTAAAGGCCCAGTAGCTTTGACAGCTATAATAGCTGGCACTGTAGTGATAACCTGCCTGTTGAAAACACAAGTTACCTTTGGGCATTTATATCCAACCCCAGAGAAATTACAGGACATAATTTTGATCACTACAAGTCTGGTTATAACTGAATGCAAATTACTTCAGGTGGAATAAAACCCCAAACCCTTAAATTCTGGATCTGAAGTTCATCATCATTACATTTTACTCTGTCCTGTAACCTTTTCCGGCCTTTGACATTTTTTTCTGCAGGTGTACAGGTTTTAGTAGCTGGGTAGTCTACCAGTTTGAGTAGGTATCTAGAGTTAAAGATCCAGAGTTAAAGGGGGTTTGTCTTAACATCACAAGGAAGCCGAAGTGAGGGTGGAATGGCTGTAGTTTATAACTTTGCATATATGGTATGGAAGTGCTCACAGCAAGTAGCATTTATAATAACTGCATATTGTTGCAGATGTATTACAGGACGCTCTCAAGTGCAGACATGTCTGGAAAGTTATCTTAAATTTGTATTCAGTGGTATACTAGTCTCCATTCCATGTAATATTACAGATCTATGGGCTAATTTTAAAATGGAAAATGATCTCCATTCAGACATCATTAGAATGTCTGAGAGCCAGTCAGCACCTGTAAGACTCCTTCAGAGCAGATCCTGGGCTCAGTCATCTTTTACAGTTCTTAAGGTAAGTACTGTCCAGTAGGACTTTCTGTAATTGCAAAGTAAGTGTTCTACAGTCTACTCTGTGCAAATGTGAGAGCCACTAGGCACATGGGACCATGGACACTTAGTGGACTAACTTGTAAATTTTATGTTATTTTAATTAATTGAAAATTGAGTGACGTAACAACCTTCTACAGTATTCTGTTTTCTCACTTCTGCAATACTTAAGTACTATCAGTGTGGTTCATTGTGAAGATTGGTTGCAAATGACACCAAGGACTCTTTGCTCCTCTGTATGCAGCCATGATGTAAATATGGCAAGAATACAATATTCAGTTCTTCATCTGTGGCAATTATGGGAAACTTCTGCATTCACAGGGCTTGCAGCCTGCTAAGAGAGATGTTTGCTTGACTAATAATCACTCAAAGGTTAGTTGGTGAAGAATCTGATGATTGTTATAAAGGGGAATACAGATTGCTACTAGAATATATACAAGGGCTCATAATTTAAGAGAAAAATCATGAGGTATTGCACTTGAACTTCTCTAAGTTCAAGGCTGGGTCAAGTTGGCACAAAGATCCACAGATGTCAGAGTAAGTTTAATTAGCATATGCCCTCCTATAACCTCCAAAATGTGAGCTGTGTTTATAAAACTACATGTAGACATAGACTACAAACTTCTTTCTCAAACTGTAAGCTGTTGTTATGATGTTGGTCATAGATAATATGAGACAAGAGGCTGCAAATGTTTACAGGATATTGCATTTCCTCACCAAAATATGTTTTGATGAAGTTGTTTGGGCTCCAGCCCCAGCATTTCCTTCTTGCTCTAGGAAATTGGTGTTTGGTCCATTTAAGAAATGATGTGAAAATCAGTACTGACATCCCAGACAGACAAAATCAGACACACAACAGCAAAACATACGGCTTGAATAGACATCCTTATATGGCCAACACAGACCACAATCCCAGGAACTCATATAGAAAACACCCGCAGCTAAAGTAAAAAAACAAAGAGTTGACAGAAATCAATGCGTTACATAGCTTTGAGTGAAGATAGCCAGCCTTATTTCAACTGAAAAAGATAAAAGCTAAACCAAACCTGGCTGTAGAAGGGCTCTGCTGGTGAGTGCTGCATCACTGACAGTCACCAGAGGAGCTGCAGTATTTGAAAGCATTCAGGTTCTAAATGCTTTGTGTTTACGTACACTATTCAGAACTCTAAATGTGTTTTAATGCCTTGGCTAATATCTGAAATATGCAGCGGTCCTTTCATTAAGTTTTTAACAATCTTGTGTATTTGTTATATATAATATTCCATGCTCATTTCCTTTGTGTAACCAGTTTTGATGCCCTTTTCACATGAAAGAGTGATACACTGTTTTGAGTGCATCCATGCACTGGTACTACAAGACTGAGGCTGCCAAAATTCTCCTGTTTGATAGTCTATAAATTTTAGATTTGTAACTATTTTAACTTTTTTCAAACCTTGCTTGCATCTTAATGGCTAAAGATAAGATGTTCCTGTAGATCAGGTAATGTGCCCTCTACCCCAGCATGGTAGTTCATGCTCACAGAAATCTTGGAAGGTGATGTCATTATCTTTCTTTTTTCTTATTATTTTGATTGAGTTTTACTGGCCAATACTTAGCAGCTATAGTGAGTATACTAAAGAGAAAGAATACACACATATACGTACTTTCATGAGCATATACAGTAATAAAGTCCATCATTGTGGTATCACTTGGTATCAGTTGTGTGCCATTTTACCCATTCTGTTTTTAAAAAACATATGGCTTTGGGATAAAGAATGTGCTTTAGAGAAATGTGTGTGACTAATAGACTGATGACTTTACTATATTGTTATTCTTTATAATGAAGCCATTATTAAACATCCCTATGTTCATTTATTCTATCATTTTTCCCAAGGCCATATAAGTCCTTATTACATACTTTTGTTTTGTTTTTATTAACAGTGGTTTCTTAACAATAGGTGCTGTCCAGATTAAAAGTTCCCAGGTTACATTAGTATTGATCAAGTCGTCCAGAGACTGAGGCAATCAGACATTTTGTCATATGTAAAATTATTGGAGTATTTTCATTCCCACCTTGTAGTAAGGCATCTTAGAAAACTCTCGTTTTTAGTGTTCTTGTTTCTTACTTAGTTCAAAGTTTGTTCAGACCAGCAGCTGGTAGTCTGCTCCTTCCTTCTCTTTCTAAAAATTCAGTTGAAGTAGAGTTGCAGGAGCAAGTGACATATTGGTGCCTTTGTAGGCCAGTATAATTTCCCTCTCTCTTTTTATTATTGTTTGTTAATTTATCCAGCATGATACTAGAACACACTGTACCTACTAAGAAAGGTCAGGTTTTAGGGAAACATGTCAGGCGTTACCAATTTGAAGGGCTATTCAGATATCCACGTTGGAGAGTGAAATTTTAATGCATCCTATTGAAAAACATCATTGTTTTTATCAAGATAATCATGTTTGTTCTTTTAAATATCAAATATCTTTCAAAATAAGTTTAGCCTCCAGTCACAATACAGACTCCCACACAAGTGCGATATTTGGCTGTATTTGTATTTTCCTTATTGCTTTTTATACCGTAAATAGCCTCCACATTTCCCACACATTTCAACTTTTAAAAATTGTACATAGCCTTTGTGGTGAAGGTTGTTTAAACTTCCTCTTTGTTTTGGATGGCATGCTTCTGTCTTACTATCATCTCTTCAGTTTTTGCTCCAGGCTTTCGTGCCAAGATTCTCAGTTGCCTTCCTTGACTTTGACTAACTTTTCCGGCTTGTGGGTGAAAAGTAGGTGCTCTTGGGGCAATCTATTTTCTTTGTGCTTCTCCTAAATTAATTCTTCCCCAGGAGGGCTGTAATTTCCTCTACCTTCCCCTTTTTTAGATTTCTAGTGTAAACAGTGTGCCTTAGAAGTGTATTGGTCGCTTTAAAGAGCTTCATTTGCATATCTCCGTCCTTATTTCTGCAGTCAGCCTAACTTGTTGCTTTTCCAAAACTATATCATACAGTGTTTTTCAGACCTACATCTTTCCCCTACTACTGCATTCTTCAAAACAGCTCCTCAAAATAACATTTGGCTCTTGATGAACTGCTTTCAGGTGAACTAAAAACCTTAGTGATTAAATAATGCATTTGTATTTTGGGTGAGATGTAACGGTGTTCATTTTTATGAGGACTGTATTTTGTTTCTCCTGACCACAAAGTATTGCTACAACAGATGCATTCACCAACCCAAACTTTCCTATATTCGCCTGATGGGAAGTATTTTAAGAAGGATGACATCTTTTCCTTTGTAATAGCAAGTCAGGTGTGCTTCCAATGACCCAAATTTAATTTAACTCCAGCACTACGGGCCACGTGTTTGAGAAGTCCAAAGTATCTGACGATCTGTGGCTCTGACTTGTTCCGAAAGCCCTTACTCGGTTGTTAGTGGATGGCACTCTTGGCAGTCTAGAGGCCACATTCCTTTGAGGATAAATACTAGGAGAGCGTCCCCAGGTTTCTCGCCTTTACCGTCCTATCACCCAGGGAATCCTAGAGGCTCTTCACTCCAACCACATCCGGCTGCGTGCACACTTCAATTGCCACCTGCACACCCCCGCCCCCGTCCCTCCCGGCCGCTTAGGGTCCCCGGGCCGCCCCTCCTCCGCACTAACCAGCACGCACCTGCCCAGGGCGCCCCCGCGTCCGCCCCGTGCCCCTCGGCCACGGGCATTGTGTATACTCGGCCGGCCGCCCGCCTCTTTCGCTCGCGGCTCATTACGGATGCTCGCGCGCCCAGCCGCCAGCGCGCGCCCCACTCTGCTCTTCCCGGGCCGCCGCCGCCGCCCCCGCCCCTCCCCCGATCCCGGCCCTCCAGCCCGGGTTTTGAGCCCGGTCCCTCCCGGCCCTCCCGCACCCTGCCCCCGCCGCCCGCCCTCCCCCTCCCGTGCCCCGAACGCGGCGGCCCCGCCGGGGTAGCAGGCTGCGGCCGGCCGGGAGGAGGCTGCGCTGCCAGCCGGTGCCTCGCATTAAAATGAGGAGGAGGAAGAAGCGGCAGCCACAGCGGCGGCGGCGGCAGCAGCGGCGGCGGCGAGGGCTGCAGCCCGGGAGGACGCGCGGAGCCCAGCGCGACGCGGCAGCGGCCACCGCGGCCGGGATGAGTCAACTCCTGGTTTAATGGGGGCAGAGCGGCCGCGAGGGGACACGAGCGAGCGAGCGAGCGACGGGCAGCCGTCCGGGGAGCTGCGCTCACAAGCGCGCGCAGACCCCCGCGCGCCTCTCCCGGGCCGCCGGCGACACCGGCCTCGCCGCCCGCGTGGGGACCGCGCCTGCAGCCGGGCGCCCACCGCCTTCCGCGCAACTCTGCATCAGTTTTGGGGGGCCTCCGGGCGGTGGCTGCGCCCCCAAGTCCCACTGCCATTGTCGAGCTCCTTGTTTACCTCCGACTCGGGCTGAGTGAGAGCTTGGCGACTTTTGGGGGGAGGGGGCGGGGAGCGAGTGGCCGCCCAGGCGGCGGCGGGGTTGCCCTCGGATCTCCCCCTCCCCCCTGCTCTTCCCTCCCCGTCGGTGCTCCGGGGCGCTCCGGGTCCCCGCGTCCATGGGCAGAGAGAGGGTCCCCGGGGCTGTTGTCGGCGACGCCGGCCTCCCAAGTGGCCTCCTAGTGCCTTCCCGGGGCTCCTGGCGCGACCCTCTGCCCCTCACCCCCTCGGGCCCCTGCTAGATACCCTCGGTGGGGGTGCGAGGCGGTGGGGAAAAAGTTTAAGGTTTGTTAATCGCAGTAGCGATTGTTGAGGAGGGGGAGGGGGCGGCTGGGAAGAAAGCGAGGTGGCCTTTTCCTGGCGCTCCGGGGTCTCGGACGAGGCTGGCAGGGTGACACCGAGCCGACTTTACGCGCTCTCCCAGGACTCAGCAGCAGGAGGAGGGGACGAGGGTCCCTTCGCCCCCCCCCCTTCTGGGGTCCTTGTCCGCAGTGATTTTTTTTTTTCCTCCCCAGTACCACCAGTGTACAGCTCCTATCGGATTCCGCTTTGTTTTTACGACTCCCCCCACCCCCAACGAATCACTTGTCAGATCAATTTTACCTTCTCCCTCCTCCCTACTTTCCACTCTCCCCTCCTCCCCTTACAAACCCTGTTCTCTGAGGTTAGACATTTTACAAGCTAGCTATACTGTTTTTCGAATTGTGACTTTTTTACCCCCCCTCCCCAATATCTACTCTTGTAGCTGTTTATTTTTGCCCTTCCCCCGCTTAGCGGGGCGGGGGTAAGGGAAGAGAAAAATACTATTTCAGGGGAAGTCGCCTTCAGGTCTGCTGCTTTTTTTTTTTTTTTTTAAATAATAAATAATAATTAAAGGACATAGAAAACACCAGTCTTGAACTTCACTTCAAGAACCCGGGCTGCAAAAGAAATCTCCTTTGTTTTGTTATTTATATGCTGTCAAGTTTTGAAGTGGTGAGTTTCAGGTCGGTTTTGCTAATTTCACTCAGTAAAACTGCAGCTTTGCTGTTGCTAGATAGTAGTTTGTTTCTTTGTCTCTTTAAAAGGTCACAGCAAAAGCTTGGCCTGGATCGGGCCGGCCATATGGAATGGATGAGGGCACGGGTTCTTAAAATGTGCTTCTGGGGGTTCTGTGGGTAAGAAAACGACCCTGAGAGGAACTCTTTGAAAACGGATCCCACAATGCCAAGAAAAGAAAGAAAACATATACATGTTTTCTTGAAACCAGAATTTCTTTATTTTATTTCCTACTTTTTAAAGGAAACAATTACTGAGATGGAGTTCACCAGCCTGTTCCAGGAAGGGTCCTCTGTAGTCCTCCTAGTTTATGGACAGGGAAATGGGAAGTATCCTGCTTTCTGTGTGTCATCCATACATTGCTCTAAACTGGTTTTTAAAGGTTGCCACCACAGCTCGTCCCAGCTGTTCTCAGTGCAGGCAGGCCTGTTGGCAGTAGCTGGATTCAGCTCCACCCTGAGGTTTGATGAACTTTTGCCTTGGCATGGAGTTTAAAAGAGTATTAAATTGTGTGCTTTATGTGCATGTAATTTTGCTTTATAATGCAAACCTTTTAGAGAATGACTTAAGTGTCTAGTAGATACTTTAGGTGCCTATTCAAAAAACAGTTTCTATGACCTATGTGATGTTTTAACTGTCAGTACATTATCTGAATTGGAGTCCACCCCTTCCTTTGCTGTACGTACAGCTCATAGTGCCGTGGACCTGGTGACCACCTAATATGTTCTGTTGTATTAACTTTGGTGCTGCTGTGAATTTCATTGCCCCCTTTTTTTTCTCATAAGTTGCCCCAAGGGTTAAATTTTTTTCTTTTCAATTCCTATGTTTAAAATGTATTCTGCTCTAGGTAGGGTAAGACAACCAATTTTAGAGAAATCAGCCTTGCATTATGATCCATATGAAACATAAAGATTGTTTTGAATAACTTAATGATCATCGCTCTAATTTTGGCTTTAGACTGCTGCTTAATATAATGGAAAAGGTAATTTTGATTAAAAAAAAGGTTTAAAAAGATGCATTTATTGTTAATGAACCTCATAACAAAAACCAGATGGGACCTCCATCCAGGGTCCTCGAGTACAAAGATAAATAATTATAATTGTTTCCCAAACTTTGTAGCTCTTGGTTTGTCATTCTTAGGGTAGCTTTAAGCCCCAAGATCACATGTCTGTTTCAATTTCTTGATTCTATAGGATGAAGTAGGATGACGGACTTAATGAGAGAAAATGTTTATAGAAAAGCTATGTTAACACAGTCTCTCAGCTGATCTAGGTTCCAAGAGTTTGAGGCTATCAGTTATTTTTTAAGTATATATGATATTACAAAATACTAAACAGCTATAAAAGATGCTGTCATATTCTCTCTGCTTTCCTAATATCCACAATACTTTAAAGCTAATGAGAAAGTCCATAAGATAATTCTGCTTACCTGTTCTGTTTAACCAGCCCATATAAAAATAGAATTTAGAAGTAAATTTGGTGTATTGAGCCAGTTTCCTTGTTATAAGCAGTATTCAAGATTGAAGTCTAATATTTAAAAAAAACTGAATATTAACATTTTTCTGAAATTACGATGCTAACTTTCTCACATCCTGATTATTTCTTAATACCGGAGACTGTATTTTGTCAATACTGTTAGGATTATTTTTTTAATCGAGCTTCACATATTTACTCTTTATGTGCATCACACAATATTTTCAGAGAGTTTTTTTGCTATTCAAATTAACAGTACCATTAGCAATGGACACCTAAATATTAACTCCAAAAGACTAGTTGTCTTGCTAAAAGACATGAGACATTAAAGGAGCCCTTCACTCCTTCCAATATGCTTAGGGATGCAACGATCTAGTCACATGTTTGTCCAGAGGCCTGAGATCTTTAATATCATGGAACTCTTGAAAGTTAGCTAATAGAAAATTTCTCTCTGCCTTAGCTTACAAAGCAAGTGGCAAGTTAAAAAAGCCATGTTGTTTTCAGTGTTCTGCTGAGGTTTTCATTTGCAATATAGACTGCGATGGAGGTTAAAGTGTAGGCTCCTAGTATGTTTGATGCTTTACACTGATAATCTTTCCATCCTTCATTAGAAGTATTGCAGTCATAGTCTGTCCCAAATTTTTAATTTTTAAAAATTGAGAGTTCATGAGTATAATTTGTTAATTATTTTTTACCTTGTATTCTTATTTTCCTCCTAATTTTAGCTGAAAAATTACCTTTTTATTCACATATGTTGGTACAGATTCCACAGTATTCTATTAATTTATATAAAAGCACAGTCTTGTAGGTCATTAAGTAGTTGTACAGAGGGAAATGTCTAGGGATGAGACGTGTATAGGGCAGGCATAACTACAGCCCTCCACCCACTGATAACGTCTTCTTTTCCCATTCTGGCAGGTGATCTGTAAGACAGTGACTGAGTATGGATCATTTGAACGAGGCAACTCAGGGAAAAGAACATTCAGAAATGTCTAACAATGTGAGCGATCCGAAGGGTCCACCGGCCAAGATTGCCCGCCTGGAGCAGAATGGGAGCCCACTAGGAAGAGGAAGGCTTGGGAGCACGGGAGCAAAGATGCAGGGAGTGCCTTTAAAACACTCGGGCCATCTGATGAAAACCAACCTTAGGAAAGGTAAATACTTGCCAGCCAAATCCTGGAAAGCTGCTTGGTGCCTGCCCAAGGCCACCGTGTATGGAGGTGTAGGGCTGGAACATGCTGTGAATATTCTTTTTCTAGATCTCTTTCTGATGTGAAATTAAGAGATGTTCTGGACTGTATGTAGTGTCAATCATGTTTTGAAAATGTGAGTGCTGTTTTGAGTGATGCCTCTTTCTACCCAAGACTGGAAATATTAGAAATTTGGATAGTCTTCATTTACACAAGGTCCATTTGTAGATACTACCACAGATGCAGATGTGCAGGTGACTGCTGCTTGAATGGACTATGATGAACAGTAAAGCACTGAGGTTGCTTGACAGTCACCATAGGTTTTTTTTCCTGAGATTACCAACTGTGAGGGAATTTCATAACATGCCTGTGATATGAAATCAAAGATTTGTGATGTAATTTATTGTGGTTTATTTTCTGAAGAGCAAAGTAATTATTTAACAGTGGAAAGACTTGCTGCTTCTAGTTGTTAATTTTTGCTATACTTGAGTATTTTGGGTAAAGGAAAGGAAAATTTAGGCAAGTTTATAAAGGGAAAACATATAAACAAGTGATTTTCTACCAAAATTAAATTGATGGAGTTTTAACAAGTTTGCCTGTGTTGGACATTGTTGTCTCAACAGGGCAGTTCCTATATGAGGTATCTTGTATGCATCACAGGGGTCTTTATTTTGTCATTGACTAACATAGGAATCAGATGTTTTGTGCTTTTGCTAAGCAGAGAATGAAAATGCCATCTTTTACCAACCACGAATATTAAGTAGAGAAAGTTAGGGGGCTGAGGAATTTCATTGTGTTTGATGCATAACATTTATCATACAATCATTTTTTTTTTCCCTTGGTTTGGCGAAAACAAAGAATATATTGATCCTGAAATAAACAGACACAGCAGTCCTTATTGTTAGATCTTTATCTATTAAAAATGGAAAAACAGCACTTCAGCAAATTCTTTGGCCTCTACTCACGATTACCCTATTTATTGATTGTTTGCCAAGAATGTATGCATCTTTAAGCCAGGGTAAGAGCATTAAAAATATAATTTATTATGGCTTTTCAAACAGAGTGCATTAATATTGTACTGTGTAGTGCTGAGGCTCTATGAAAAAGGCTTCCTGACGCCTGCAAACACACAAGTTCCATAAATTCCTAAATAGGAGATTTCAGCTGTCTCTGGTATTATGTGATATTTGCACAGCAAACTTTAATGCCAGGACAGTTTTAGACAAGGATTCTACAGACTCCACTGCTCCTTATGGCATCCGTGCTGTTTACACAGGCTCATAAACCTCCAGCAAAGCCTCTAAGATTGCCTTCAGGTTTAAATCATGTGCTATGTTTAGCTCTCAGCAGTGACCAGTACTCTCCCTTTCTGATGCAGGAAGGCTATGAAGTTGCTGTAGTTGGAAGTCTGTCCAAACACCAGCTTGAATAGTCAGGCAGTGCAGCGAAGGCTCCTGTTTAATATTACTTCCTCTAACAGGAACATAACTGTGACAGCTCTTGGGACAGTCTAGGTTTATAATTAGATGGTCCTTCTACTGTATCTCTAGCCACCTTTATTATCTATAAGGCACCTTTAAATTTGATCAATAAAACACAGTGTCAATCCAGGCTATTTCAGTGGTTTGCAAAGGTTTCAGTTATTTCAGAGAGCTGAGGTCTTATAAGCTGCTCCCTGTTTGACACCTCTGTTTGATTCCATGAGAGGAAAAACCAATGTACATGTTTTGGGCTTGCTAACTCAATTCCACAGACACTAATAGACAGGAAGAAAGAGCCATAGCATGGTCATCTCATTTCTGCTCAAATGCTTTAAAAATGTATATGTCTTACATTCTAAATTCCATATCTTAAAAATACAGTTTCATTGTAGAAGGTTCTGTGTTTAACACAAAAACAAAAAATTCTAAACCTTTCAGTATTTTTTTTTTAAATCTTGTTTTTCATGTGCATGGTTTCTGTTTGACAGGTGCTAGATAAAAATTGTGGCTAAGCTGAGAAAGCACTAAAAAGGGGCTTGGGTGTTTTTGTTTGTTTAAGAGATTTTGCCAAAATACCTTCAAGCCAAGGAAGAAATCACCAGTTTGCATATTGCTATTTTTGCTGCGGTCTCCCCAAGTTCTCTTCTGATCCCTGACGGGTTCTCTCTCTGGTATAAAACAGCTGAATGAATGACAAGAATGTTGGCAAGCTCTGAGGCTTGTTTTTCATGCCTAGCCTGCTGGTACTTCCGAATGAGTTTGTGAGCTTTTCTAAGTAAACCTAAAGGGGTTTAGTTGTCAGAGCTGGAATCTCTTGTGAACAGTTCACAAAGCTTTGTTGAAGACACACATGTGGAAAATGTAGCTGTTTTATGGCCAGCTTTTGTTCAGCAGAAACAAGCAAGTAGAGAATGTATAAAGGGTCTCCCTGGCACTCGGGAGAGCTGATCCTCAGCAGCGGTCGCTGTGCACCTTCAGAAGTTAGTAGGGATCTGCAAGTCCAGTGAGTCTAGTGTAGGGAGCCGATATAAACTGGGATACTGTAGAACTAATCTGGGATCCTGGGTGCCCTGTTAAAGTAACCCTTGTCATCATTTATGCTAAAGATGATACCCTTCTGGCAGTGTGCCACAGTACTGTTCAGATACATCTGGTTTTAACCCTTTTCTGTAACTGTTGGAAATCTGACAGTACACTGCATTAATAATACCTTGAGTGCCACTGCAGATGTCTTTCAGCTTCTAGACCAAGCCTCTTTCCCAGCAGTGATGTGGCCTGTACCACTGAGTTACTGCATTGGATTGGTAAGGCAACAGAGAAGCATCAGACCCATGCAGAGTCTGATAGTTTTCCTCTCTGCTTGCCATTTTTTTTTTTATCATATTTACTGTAGCAGAAATTGTTAATGTTAAAGGCTTATGGCTGCTGTCATGTCTTTTTTCTCAGGTAGATGAAATGGGTAGTCATAGAAGTGTAAGTTTTTTACATTATGTGCATTGAAACACTGTCTGTGAACATTGGTTTGGTTAAGCTTTGTGTTCCTTTTGTGGAACCAGTTAGAAGAAAAGGGCAGAAAAATAATTGTATAGTCAGATAAATTGGACACAAACTAATGAAATCTGTTATTAGCAGAAGCGTGTATGCAGTATGATGGTGGGTCCTACGAAGACCAATGTAGTGAGTTCTGTAGTGTGCTGTAAGGTTACAGCAAATTAGACTGGACACTTATTTGTCTCTCATTAGCAGTATTGTTTGGTCAGAGAAGTAATTCTACAGTCACTGCTTTGGAAGATGAACTGTTAAATGAGAGCTGAGCCCGGGTTACTATAGGACCAAGCTCAAGTGAAGGAATGAAAGCACTTCCTTTGTAACTTTTAAACAGTGACAAACGGCATGTTTGTCTGTGTGCCTGTGTGTCTCCCAGTCTGCCTGAGAAGCTCTGTGGCTCCTCTTACTGTGCTGTAGATTTTTTTTTTTCATAGCTTAAGTGTTCCTCTTCCAGACTGTTTCTGAAGATTGTTGCTTTTCTGTCTTTTTATCTGTCTTTTTGATAGGAACCATGCTACCAGTTTTCTGCGTGGTAGAACATTATGAAAACGCCATTGAGTATGATTGCAAGGAGGAGCATGCAGAATTTGTGTTGGTGAGAAAGGATATGCTTTTCAACCAGCTGATAGAGATGGCGTTGCTATCTCTAGGCTATTCACACAGCTCTGCTGCCCAGGCCAAAGGTAAATGATATACTTGTGGGGCTGGGAAGTTTCTGGCCCTCTTTTTTGCCTCCCAGACAAAGCAGAGAACATTTTATTCAAAGAGCTGTAGCCTGTGCGTTATGTTAGTTCATTATAGACTGTGGCTTTAAAAATTGGCTTAATTCAGTTTGGTTTAGTTAACACACATTTTGCTCATGTGGAATGTCGAGGTAAATTTTTTTTTAAATTACTTCAGCTGAATCATTAGTATGCTTATTGACCTTAATAATCTGCTCCACTGAGGACCCACAAGGAAGTGAGGAGCGTATTTGAGCAGATGGACTGTTGAGAGTCAATTTGCATTTATGACTGAATATCTAGTTCTGTTTCTTTTATTCTGTTTCTGATGGTTTTATGGGCTGTAAAGTATTTTTCAATGTGATTCCCACTGCAATAGAGAATCTTATCTAAATCATAGAGCCATTTAGAACTGGTTCAGCTATGTCTTATTAGAACTTCCTGTAAGTTAGGACAATGTGACCTAATGCATAGGTTTTATTGATGGGTATTTATTTCCAAAATAACAAACAGCCCCTATAGTCCTTTACATAATTTCACAATTTGAAAAGCTAAACTGCAAATATCTTCATTGACCTGCCTTTTTGAGAGAAAGGGAATCATTCAAACAGAAATAAAAATATTGTTTGTGGTGGGGCAATACAGAAGAACACTAAAACCTTTTGCTGGGTCTGACAGTCAGCACTGAGCATGTCCTGTCTTTATCTGGACTAGGGCTCATCCAGGTTGGGAAGTGGAATCCAGTTCCTCTGTCATATGTGACAGATGCCCCCGATGCTACAGTAGCAGATATGCTTCAAGATGTGTATCATGTGGTCACACTCAAAATCCAGTTGCACAGGTGAGTCTGAGCAGCACTTCTAAGGGGACATTTTTTCCCTTCTGTGTGGACATAAAGCTTCTCTAGCCAGCTTGCAGTTTTTGTTTACTTAGTATTTGAGACATGCTAATCCAAATTAACTTGGTAACTTTACCCCCTTCTGTTATTTTCTCCAACTTCAATGTATGACTTTAAAATCAACTCCCTCCTGTGAAATTTCTGCATTTTTTGCATGCTATCAAAAGATAAGACTTTTTACTTTTAGTCAATTAAATGATGCATTACAAGAAGGCATTTTACATAAAGTTTACTTAAGAAAAAAATATTTTTGCATATCATGAACAGTGCCATCTGTGTACATTTTGTGAAAGAATGCATTATTCGCTTTTCCATGATCTTATTTACTTATATCTGTATTTTTGCCATTTTAATTCGTATGAACAGAGTAGTGGGAGGAAATCAGTTCATACATTAATGCTTTTCACAGTGACTCGTGAGAAAGCAGTACACCTTAAATTGTCTTCCCAAGCGCATCAGAGCAGGAAGGTAGAAGTAACATGAAAAAATAGCCACCACAGGCAGCTGATGTATAATTCATGCATCGATACAGCAGATGTGTTGTATAAAGTAATTAACTAATCGGAACAATCAGGAGACCGAGAGCAATCTCCAGATGCATCTGTTTGATTCGCAAAATGAAATCTGTCTGTCTTAAAGGAATGTTCTGCAGCAGGATGCAATCCTGTAATAATCCCCTTTCTAATCTATGTCTCAAATAGTTGCCCCAAACTAGAAGACTTACCTCCTGAACAGTGGTCGCACACCACAGTAAGGAATGCTCTGAAGGACTTGCTGAAAGATATGAATCAGAGTTCGTTGGCCAAGGAGTGCCCCCTTTCACAGGTACTCAGCATTATGTGTCATAATTTCAGAAGACATCATGGGCAGCTACCATTTGAGGTCTGATGGGGATCCCTAGTTTCAAGCAGCTGATATCTGAAACAAGAATTTGCTGAAAATGCTAAGTGATTTTATCGCTGGTAACCTTTGAAAACCTGCCTTATTCATTCTGAACAGAGTTTTTATGTCCTTTCTCCTTTGAGGCAGGGAGTGGGGGCTGTGGCCAGGAAAAGCAGCTCTGCAGAAGACACCACACTCTGCCAACTCATTCTTAGGCCCACTTCTGAGTCTAAGGCAGACTGGCATTGGCAGGATGTTCTCAACTTTAGTGTATGGGATGATAGTGTCAGGGTTACTGTGCACAACTTCAGCATGCGGCTACATAAAATCATGGTACCATTATATGCTGTTTGCTCTATTATAAAAAATGAGAAAGTGTTTGCTGAGAATAATTGTAAATTATGTATGTATGTTAATTATAAATATAAGAAATCTCTTGCCTGGAACAAAAGGTCCATAATTATTGCCCATTAGGAGTTTATAACCAATTTTGAAGAATTAGTTCACATTTTTTTTTTTCTTGAGATTCCTTTTTTATCATTAGAGATTTTTGGAATGAGGCAGATTTACTATTGTTGTATTTAATTTTCTGAAATGAATTTTGGTAGAGAGCAACTAAATACTAGGTTATTCCCAAGTTTAAAACCAAACATCCTTTTTGCTAATGCTCAACTAGCTGATGGTCACCACAGAATAATGCAGCATCATCCCCCAGGATCCCCAACCTCTGCTAAGGTTGCATGGTATAGTATTAATTGTTGTGTTTGTTTAAAGGTTTCTTTTAATTCTAGTTTAAAAATGTAATTAAAACTATTAGTCTACAGTCATTTGAACTTCTATTACTCTGCATAAGCATTTCTGAGTGATGAGGGTCTCAGAGCTGGTTTTAATGACACTGAGTAGTAGATATTTGTTCCATGTATTTTTAGTGCAAGGCTCACGAGGATTCCTGGGTACCTTAAGGGGAACTGTGGGCCTGTGCTACTGTCTTCCATTAGTCCATGTGTTCAGCCTTGCTCCATCAGAGGCCTCCAGCTCTGCTCTGATGCTAGCTGGCATTTTAGGAAAGGAGTGACTCTAGATTAGACTATAGCCACAAGCTACCTGTTCTCTGTGTTATTAAATGCTTGTTTTCTTGTGTTTGAGAGCAAACTTTTTAAAAAAAATTAATTCATTATCCCATCAGCAACTATGTATCTGTTGTTCTCACCCTTGAAATAGAGAAGATGCAAATATATAACCAGAAAATAGAAGTAATTTAAATGAATTTACAACAGTTAAGCCAGTCTTACGGCATAATGAAGCAGAGTAATTTCCTTCTGGGACTGTGTTGTAAAGACAACTCCAGAGAACACGTTGTTTGGTTATTAGCATTTGAAAATTGGAAGAGTGACCTAGAAGAACCATTTTGTTGTTATTTTTATTCAGAATTCTGAATACCCCATGTAGTAATGTGTTGTATCTTCATGTGACCTGGTGTCCCACTGATTTTGGAAGTCAGCTCAGGTAAAGACTAAAGGTGTGCTCTATGAGCTGGGGACAAGGATCTGGTGCAAGTATTTATTGTAAAATTGAATTTGGCCAGTGAGCTCTACCTCTTGTACCTTATACATTAGTTATGGATTTACTTAATGCCACCATGAGAAGTGAATTAAGCATAGGCAGTTATCACAGTAAGCAGAATGACAAAAGGAAATCTCAGCCTTAATCTTAGAGCTCTATACTGGTGAATTTCTTTTTCTTTTTCTTTTCTTTATTTTTGGTGGTTGTGGGGGGAAGGGGAGGAGACAAGGTTTCTCTGTGTAGCCCTGGCTGTCCTGGAACTTGTTCTGTAGACCAGGCTGGCCTGAAACTCACGGAGATCCACCTGCCTCTGCCTCTAGAGTGCTGGGATTAAAGGTGTGCACCTTTAATCTTTAATCTTTAGCTCTCTACTGAGGTCTTCAGTAGAGAACATGGACCGTTACTATGGTAAGTGACGGACCTAGGACATGGCCTTGTGTGGCTGCAGGACCCATTACCATAGCTAAGTGAGGGACCTAGGC
Source organism: Sigmodon hispidus (assembly GCA_004025045.1). Lineage (NCBI taxonomy): Eukaryota > Metazoa > Chordata > Mammalia > Rodentia > Cricetidae > Sigmodon > Sigmodon hispidus. Next base: position 118,047 of record PVIH01002385.1, on the reverse strand, counting down.
TTAAATTTCAACCTGAGCCACAATGGCAATCATCCCTTTTCTAAAAATATCCTTGAAAATAATTATTCATGTGTTAGCAGAAACAACAGATACTGGAAATTAGTATTTGAGAAGACTGAACTCCAAATGAAGTTTTTTCAAATTCTGCAACATCTCATGTAAATGTTTCTCTAGAATGAGTCCATGAATTTGATATGCAGAATGTTTTCATTGTTAGCTGTTTCCCTTTATGTTTCCTGGTCAAGTTAGAAAAGTGGTAAAGGTTTCCTGACACCAACACCCAAAATATATACTGAGTTTGACCAACTCTTTTGTATTGGAGATTTGGTGATATAAATACTGTACTGAAAAATACCTAGCAAATAAATACTGTGCATGTACAAAATGCAGCCTGATACCCAGGTGCCTTTAGTCTATTTTTGCCATGCAGTTTTTAATTCATTTACATAAGAACATTTAGCATATTGTTTAATAGGTATATGTCACTGCATGGACTTTAAGAGTTTTGTTAAATATGTTAAATAGTTAAAAAAAAAAAAAAACCTAAAGGGTTTTGTTTTATATGTTAAAATATTCCAGTAACAAGAGTGGCTACAGGATTCCTAAATAGTATGTTGTTAAATCTATTGCTGGTAGAGAGAGGGTGGGAGTGATCAGGATTAGGTCTTCCTAGGAACTTGCCTGGGGAGCAGGCCCTGCCTTAGCACTCATAGGAGGATTGGCTGATACTTGCTAAAAGTTGAACCTGGATTCTTAGACCGAGAAGGAGATTATTTCCTTTGGCTCCTTATTTGACAGTGTGGGAGCTGGTGTCCCTATTGATTAAAGTCAGGGTGCTGCCTAATGACTGGTGAGTCCTATCAGTGTTCTTGCCCAATGGTATGTTTAAAAATGAGTGCTGATTTGTACAATAGGTTTTGATGCAACAATGTTTACCCTGCTAATATTTCTAAGAGTTTCTCCAGCTGCAGAGAGATCCCATAAGTGGTATGTGGCTTTATTTACAGCTTATACCTTTATTTCTGTTAGTACTTTCCTACCATAAATCTGCCGAAGCAGAGTGACATGTGTTTATTAAGTTCTCTGTATCACATGCTTGTTTATTTTTGTAAAATATTCTAGGATGTTAAAAATGCTTAGCTCATTATAGATCTGAGATTGGATGCTTTATTGTTGCTTTTGCGTTTTTCAGTGGATGTGGTTAGATGGGGCGGTTGTTGCATTGGGATAGCAACTGCAGAGAAGAAAACAGCCTGATTCCGAAACATAAAAAGCCTGTTGTCATGAAACTTTTAAAGGTTATGGGTTTAGAATGTAAATTGGGAGTTATAAAAGTAAATATTTTGATTTACAATAAAACATTAACTTGGTTGCTTGTTTTCCCTAGAGTTTTAAATACTGAATTTAATCAAACATTATATAAATATATACTACAAGGAAAAATTATTTCATTAAAGGTCCCATAAGTAAAAAGGTCAGTTGTTATTTCTGCCTAATTAATTTTTTTCTAGAAATGTTGAGGTCAGATATTTTTTATTTTATCTCAGTCTGCTTTGTGCAGTTTTTAAAAAGCTCTCTCCTCCATCACACTTGCTGGCATGCAAATGCATGCACACATCACAGTTTCCATATTTGTAAGGCATTGGGCCTGTTTTCTGTTTCATTTTTTACCTGGAGAAAAGATAGCTCCAAGCCAAGTCCTCCATAAAGTGAATGAGAGTCGCCATTGCTATTTTCAGTTCATAAGGACACAGAAATAGGTTTGAACACTCAGTCTAGAAAATCACACAGAGGGAGCAGTTTCCCACCTTTCCTTCTCCTGACAGCATCTGTCAAGAAGTCTTGGATTTTAAAATTATTGTTACTATCAGTTGCTTGCAAAACAGAGAGTAAAACACTGTCGTCTCCTCCTGATAGTTAACCTGTATGTAAGCCGGCTCCTAGAGCCTTGGGAGTCACCTACCTCCACAGGCATTTGATAAACTTAGTTCACATGGTCAATAGATAACACCAATTCTACTGTTAAAATCTAATGTATGAATACAGCATGTTTTTCTAAAAAAAGAAAAAAATCCCTGTACTTTGTTTTTTGTAGTTATATGGACTGAAATGACATATTTCTTAACTTTTAAAATATTAATAGTCATATTCTTTTCAGAGAATATCATCAGTATTCATATATCACATTTCACATAACACTATGAAATGCATTCACATATTAATACATTTGTTCATTCCAAAATATATATTAAACTTTTAAAACATATTGACAGGCTGCCAGTGTGTCAGGCATCCTTCTAAATAGCTGAAAAAGTAATGTAGAGTTAACTCTGTGGTGCTTTTGATGTACCTATTTTCTCTCTCACTCATAGTATGGAGCATTCTAGCCCCATGTTCAGGTGACAGATGTTCAAAATGTTTGGATGGGTGCCCATTAATTTTCTACTCAGAGCTCAGGAGCTAAACCTGGGGTCTTTTTGGTCAAAAACACAGATAAAGGTAATTCCAGGTGTTCACAAAACTCTTTTGTGGAGTTCTGATAAGTACTCAATGGTTTCCACTGCATTTATTCTAACTGGGAGAATTTTCTCCCACATGTGTTTTGTGTCTTTAGTTTTTGTATGTTGACTTGTTTTAGGGCATGGGGAGTGGTTTAGGCCATAGGGGTGGCATTGGGAGTGACTGTATTTGGGAGGTCCAGAGTTCTGAGTGTACAGTCCTCCGATCTGGCCACATCCTCTGAGCTGTTCACAGCTGCAGGGTCAGTATGTGTGGCTGAGTCTATGATGGCCTTTTGATTTGAAGCCCAGAGTTAAAGTTCATTGTTTTTATTGGATCTAGTAGGTACTTAAATTCCCTATATTTGTTTCAAAGTGCAAGACTTTTGTCATCAGCTGGGTTTACTCTGATGGACAAGGATGTAAGTGGCAGTAATCCTGAAGAACAGTTTTGTGCTGGCTGTCCTTGCTATTTTCTAGTGCAGAGCCATACATCTGTGGCACAGCGTTGTACCTTAAGGGGAACTCCCTGGATTGTTTTTTTCTCCTTTTTACAGTTATGAAGTTTTCCCCAATCTTAGCAACCTTGGAATCTGCCTTATTTATTTATTTATCCATTCATTCATTCATTCATTTTGAGCCAGGTTGAATTTTCTGGCACTCACTATGAGTCCAGGGTGGACTCATAGCAAGGAGTCTGCTTATTAATATTTGCTATTAGTATTTGTTTTGCCAGGTGCTGAAGTATTTGATAAATTAACTGTCATGTGTTTGTTAATTGGTAACCATCATTGTCAGTGGTGGGGTGCAGTATATAATTGGCAAGCCAGCTTTATGTGGGTGGTTCTGTGAATTGGCACAACTTTTATCATTTAACTTTTTGTCTTCTTAGGCCTGTAAGGACATCACTTCTCCATTTAGCAATATTAAAGTTTGTCTAAACCACAAGAAAACATCACCAAATTGCAAGTTCTCGTTCTCTCTCTCTCTCTCTCTCTCTCTCTCTCTCTCTCTCTCTCTCTTATGACAAAGATCAGGCTCACTCTTGGCTGATTTAGATAGCTGGGGTTTTTACAATAGCTTGATTTGCCTTTTCTAACCTTCAAATCTATTAATCCTAAAAGCTAGCCTTAACAAAGCATCTAACTTACAAGAAATGATCTCAGATATCTAACTGGCTCTAGCTTCACAACAATTAAATATGAAGAGTTCAGGCCATGCCAATTTCATGTGTTTAATAATGTGTAAGAACTTCATTTTCATGTGATAGACATTTTTTTAACCTGTGAAGAGGTTACCTTTGACCTTAGAAATCATGAGCACTAGAAGATAACCATATCATACAAGCATGGCCCTTTCCTTCTGGTGTGTGAACTAATAATATTTCCAAGGCTTAGGAGAAGATATAGTCTGAAAGAATAGCTATTAAACACTACTTTCCAATTGTTAAAAAACAAACAAATAAAAAGGACTGACAACCAAATTATGCTAATCAAACTATTTTTTGTTGTTATTGTTAAACAGAACTAGTGTGAGACTGCTTTTGAGCATTTTCTTTCTCAGTATTGAAATTTCAAGTTGATCTCTATCCGGATTCGTTTGTTAAATGCACTTTAGTTCAGTGCCAGATTTGGACCCTAACAACTCATAAACAACCCCCCTTCCAGTTCAGAATAATCAAACAGATACACACACCAGTTTCTCCCTTTTTCTGGGAGACTGCTTGATTATAGCATGCTCTGAGTATAAAGAAGCACAGGCAAGCCTTTAACATAACAGGAGAGCAGCAGCCTGGCTCTGCAGCTCCTTGCCAATGGAGGCAAGGAATGAGCTGGCTGTTGGGACATTTAAATCTAGACTTAAAAGTTATTTGTTCTGTTTAGCATTTTTAAAACAGTTCTATTAGGAATTGTATGTGCTTTGGTTTTAATTTTAACTCATAATGATTGTAATACACCCTGGGATGTGTGCATGAAGGGTGCTACAGAGATATGAGAGGCAGGTGGGCTGGGTAGTTGGTGGTACATGCCTTCAGTCCCAGCACCCAAGAGACAGAGACAGGCGAGTCTCAGAGTTCAAGGCCAACAGAGCTAATTCCAGGATAACCAAGGCCACCCCCCCCCACACACACACACTCTGTCTTATTCCCCTCTTCCCCCCCCCCCAAATAAGAAGAAAAGAAAAGTTTGTTGCTCGGTATATTAGATACATTTTGATTCAAGCTTTTTCCCCTTTTTCTTTTTTATTAATGTAAACAACCAAAAACTTCATTTACGAAAAAGTAAAGGATTGTATATAATTCATTCAGAACTTTAACAGATACTTTTAGCGTCATCTTTGAAATCATTTTACAATTGTGTCATTTTTTAATGAAAGTGAGGGGAGATGAAAACGGAGTTCACCAGCTATAAATCTGTCATTAAGTAATTCCATTTGCAAATTAAGCAGTTTGAGACCTTAGACAACACAGTGCCAAAGAGGAGCTTCACTCAACTTTTTGCTCCCTTCTCCCCCACCCTTCAGGCTCCGAACACTCCAAGCTGTTCTGAGAAGACCTGTGAAGTAATGACTGTACTGTAATTGGCTATGTCAACAGACCCAAGTTGTTGTTTTGTTTGTTTGCTTTTCATTTTTTTAAGGAGGGATCATGCCATACTATTTATGTGGAGGTCAGAAAACAACTTTCTGAAATTGTGTTTTATTTTCCACCACGTGGCTTCGGAGGTTGTATGCTGGTCGTCGACAGGTGCCTTTACCTGCTCAGCACAGCACAAGCCCCGAAATTAAATTTTATTCATTCTAGCAATCACAAATCCTGGCACATAGCAAGAATTCAGGAATTTCTGCTATACTAAGATATCATCATATGATTCCTGTACATTTATTTTTATAGGTGATATTAGCAATTTTATTGGAAAGCTTTGTAGACATTCTTATCTGCAATATCCTACTTTACAAACTGTTTCCAGATTGTTCTTAGTTATGTTGTGAAGTTTACCTAACCAAGGGCAAATGACTTCTGAGCTTTGCTTAGAAAGCTTATTGCTTTGCAGGTTGTCTCATATTTTTGTTCTTGATATATTGCAGAACTTACCTGTTTTTAAGCTGAACAGTGGTATTCCTGGGAGTCCAAGGGCTCAGAGATATGAAAAATGCTAAAAATTAGCTAATCATATATCACAGTGAAGCACAACCACTGTTGACAAATTTCTAGCATTATTACATGTACATTTAGCTTTTTCAGGGTAGTTTCAATTGTGCCATGTTCAATACCCACATTTTATTTTTTTTTTGATTATTACTTTCATTTGTCCATTTTATTCTCAGATTTAAGGGAAAGATTAGGGTGGGGTGGGTTTTAGTGACAGCCCAGTAATTTACTGACAGGTGCTGATGCTGCCAACTTGGAGGCTTCACCCCATGTTGGCTCATGATTCCTCCATCACTGCTCTAAATCCAGTGTCTGGCATGGCAGACGTCATTTAGAGCTCTAACTGTAAGAGCTGAGCTGAATTTGGCTGTGTAAAGGTCTAGAGTCACCTGCATTTAGAAAGAACTGCAAATATAGATAACTGTTCAGTCATGCTGTAAAGAGCCTCAGGGACCTACTTGTCCACCCATCTGTTTGAGCACCCTCCACAGTAGACTCCCTCCAGCATGGACAGAGCTCTTTATTTTGTGCCCTGCAGTCCATCATTTCACAGTGAGAATGACCAGTGGCATTTTTCCTAAACTGAAGGATTTTTCTAACATTGATAGGGATGAAGCCAAATCAGTACTGTTATTTTGTTGTTGTTGTTTAATCCAGAGGTAACATTGATTTACATTTGCATAATAGACATGGGATATCTTGTCTAAGAGCTAACAGTGGTAAGCAAAACATGGGCATCAAAGGCAAGCTTCCTTTTTTAGTTTCCTGTGAGATGACAATCATATAAGACTTCTAAGAGCTTTCACAAACTGGAAGTCATAACCCATTTTGTTAGGGAATGAGTAGCGTTTGCTGAAAGGTTTGCTGAGGTCCTGTGGCCCCATACTTGGTGTATGTTAGGAATTACCACCCCTACCATACGTATACCCAATGTTTAAGCAGTGTGTTCTCAAATCTAACAGTGTTCATATGAAGAAAGAATACAAAGAGAGAGTTGAGATTCTTGGAGACAGTTTAGAGTCTAGCACAAGTATTTCTGCTTGACAAAGTGAATTATTCAAAATACTGGAGCTCTTTTTTACTTTGCACGGTAAAGGACTTTGAAAGTGCTTTCACTTCTGCAAGTTATGATCCTGACTTCACAGTCCTGTTTAAATAGCCATAGTGCCAGCAGAAGGCCTGCATAGAGACCTCAGAGACACCAGGGAGCTGCTAGGAATTGTCATATGCAAATGTGGAGCAACCTCAGTCATCATATAAGACCTGAGGAGCTAATAAGAGCCTGATATTTTTTTCCCTTTTAAGTTCAGATACTAGAAATTGTTCCTTGTATGGATAAGTATTCACACAAGGGCATCAAAAAAAAAAAAAATCAAACATCACTCCAATATGTAAATGAATGCAGAATTTCAGATTCATCTAAATCAAATCTAATCAGATTTACCCAGATTTAGGCATATCTAAAGAAAGTGCTCCTGTAAAGTCTACTTAGATTACTATGGTATTTAACCCAATAATGTTGATATTTTTAATAATTATATCACAAGCAAGATGCTAAAAGACTTTAAGCTTCCAGCAAACACAGCTCTAGTTTGAGCCGATGTGTACAGGGTGTGCTTGAGAGTGATGTGTACATAGCTCATTTGATTCTGGCCTCAGACTCTTAACACTGTTTGGAACAGACAGTGGTGATTATCTTTTAATTTTCCTTATATTATGTGCCCTTATTTTGAAATATATACTCTTAATACTAATACTAATAATATGCTTTTTGGCAAATATTTTGCAATTGAAGCTCTTATCATATTTATGTAAGTGATTTGAAGGTTTTATTGTAGAAGAAATGAGGACAGGGTAGCAAATTTGGTCAAATGATATATTATCTGTAGTTTATATAAAATTACTTTAATTGTATAGAAGAAACAGCATTTTCTTTAAAAGTACAACTTGTGTTATTAGATAATTAAGATATTCATGCTTTTCCAAATGATGATGCTTTCACCTTTTGAAAATGTATTTGAAGGAAGTGAGAGCAGAGATGGATGTATTTTCTTTCACTTCCTTTGGTATTCCTTCAGAACTTTATAATGACTTTTTATTTTTGGTGGTGTAATGATTATTTATTTCTGGTTTCTTTGGAGGAAAATGCCACTCACAGGCTCCCATGACTGGTCAAGAACAGCAAGAACTCCTAAACTTTGACAACTAGAGGTCAAGAGAAATTTACAGGCCATCTATCTTTTCCTAACAAGTTGAGATTTCAAATGAGCTTTGATTGTATCTCCCAAAAGAACAGCTTAGAAATGTAGTAGAGGCTCCAGAATGAAGAATTTTGAGGAGATCAGCAAACAAGCACGTTAGAGAGTATGACACACATTCAGTGCTCCTATCACTCACTGTCATAAATAAAAACCCATTTTGGTTCTTTCCACCCTCAAATATCAGATGGGGACTCAGTGCTAATTTCCAACACACTTACGCCCTGCTACCATCTCATAGGATGTGTCTTTTTAAAAAGAAAGATCCTGTATGTGAATATTTTATATTCTTTAGAATTCAAACAAGACCCAATTATTGAAGAGTCTCTATCACAATTGTGTTTGTATATAAAGCAGATTCAGCTGTGTTTGATGGCAAGTTCAAGTGTGACTTTTGAATTTCCACAAACATATAAAGAACTACTAAGAAAATTCAGTCATAGGTTGTCAAGTCTTATCTAAGGAGATAGTGCTTCTCAAAAAAAAAGAAAGAAAGAAAAAGGAAAACAGAAAGTAGCAATGAGCTGATAGTTCAGCATATTGTCCAGAAAAATGTTATTTTATTGAAAATTACAAAAAGATGTTTAATGCTTCCTTGCTGTTACATAGTAAATAAAAAAGGTTGTGTTTAATGCCTCCTTGTTACTGATACAAATAAATAAAAAGGCTATATGAAGATTAGAGTTCAGATGCTGGAAATAATACTTGAGTTTCTCACAACATTCAGACTAGGCAGGAATTAAAGTTCATTTTTTGTTTTTATATATTTTCCATGTGTAGGTATTTCTTCCAGACAACAATTATTTTTGACTTTATGCCAATGACATTAGCCATGGTGTGCTTTCATTTCAAAAATAAGTAGAGGAAGTACATTCGAGGTTAGGTAAAACCATGAGATTAACCTCATGGAATGAAACCTGTGTGAGATGATTCCCCCTCTTGTCTCTCTGGAGATCTCCAATTCAAAACATACATTTCTTTCTACAGGAAAAAGATACTCTGATTCCTTAGTTGAAATTAATTAGCATTCAGAAACCAGATCGCATGTTTTTGGGTATTCATGAGATCTCTGTTTGAAAAAAAAAAATGTTTTTAACTTGTAGAAATGTGTTGCAACACACAGATGGGAAGAAAAAGAAAAAAAAAAAACCTCTTTAGCAAGCACTGTGTGTAAAAGGAATATTACATTTTACACGCTCCTGATTGCTCTGTGTAAACAGTTTTTGACATCTGTCTTTATAGTTTCGAGGAGAGGAAGACTTTGTTAAAAGAATCATTTTTATACAGCAGCCACCATTTCAGTCTTGCTTTACCTGTATTATGAAAGCAGATGGTCTGCATGTCTTTTGAATATTTATAACTATCAAAAACAATCTCTTGCTATTCACCCTTAGGCTTATGAGATGTCAGGACTGTTCTGGTTGGAAAAAAAATCATCTTGGGTGTTTACAGAAAGAGGATTACATTAAGCTGAAATGACTATACATTTTCCAGTTTAATATTTGTCCATCAGCTGTTTAATCGTATTTAGATAATTGTGTAAATAAGATGTGGTAGCCCTTGCCCTCTCTGCTGGAGGAGCCTGCAAGCTTTCAACATGAGTGAGCCACCATTTTGTAGAATCTACCTCTCTCTCCTCTCCTCCCACCCCAGTTAGCCCAGACCCAAGACCCAAGCAAGTTATGATCCTGACTTTACAGTCCTGTTTAAATAGCTGTAGTGCCAGCAGAAGGCCTGCATAGAGACCTCAGAGACACCAGGGAGCTGCTAGCTGCCTGGCGCCTAGGAATTGTTATATGCAAATGCAGAGCAGCCACCTACCCTTCTAAAAAGGGGCTGATGTCCTGCTTCTTCTCCCTAGCTTGCCCTGCCTCTGGGTGTTTTGGAAACTTTTGGAATAGTGGGGGTTAACCGATTTTTTTTTGACTGGAAGCTGAGCAATCAGAGATAACAGATTTTGCTGTGGTTGGTTGATTTGGCAGAAAAGCATGAACAGTTTTGGTTTAAATGATTGAATAACCTGATTAGCATTGTTTTGGGGTGGTTTTTTTTTTTTGAGGGGTGGTTGGTAAAGACACAACAAAGCAGTTTTAAACTCACCACCCACCCCTTCTTAGTTGACAGTCTTGTTCTTCTGGCTAAACTTCTCCCAAACCAGCCCCATTGGCCGCTAAGATGACCAAGCTGAACAACCAAGCCACCTCTCTTCATTTTCCAGTGTACTGTACATTTACACCAATTATAGCATGTGTGAATCTCCAGCAAGGACTTAAAAGATAACATTTGGGAAAATTACGTAACCTCAACCAGTTCCTTGGTTTTTTCTGTTTTTCACGTTGAGAGACCTGCAGATTTTCAAGCAAAGGTTCAGAATGTTCCAACAGTATATAAGTCAGGCTTTAGAAAAATTCCACCCTTACCTTTTCACAATTAGAAAGGTTATAAATAATGTATTTGGCTGTAAAGGAGGCTCAGCCTGTGGCAGATGGTCTCCTTCTAGAGGGCTGGGGTTTCTGGGAAGATGGCATTCTTACAGATCGGAACTTTTGCAGACTCGGAAAGAGCCAAGTCCTCGTAGGGAGTAGACATGTGCTTCATGGATCTTAGAAAAGCTTACAACTTGGCTCCTAAGATGAGAATACTGTGTCACACAGGGGTTAGGAGACCCATGACCAGTTTCTGCCAACTTTTAAACTGTATCTCCCACCACTGGGATCCTAGGCCTGTGTTTTAGTTGGTGTGCTCTGCAGCAGCATTTGAACTCGAAATTTCTAGCATCAGAGTTTTGTCAGTGGATTAATTGACTCCTGGAATGTTGATGTTTTTACATTACTGGCCACTGGCTGACTAGGAAGCTTGCCACAGAAATTGTGTTTTTTCAAAGTGCTCATATAAATAGATAGCAGCACAGCATACCACAGCCTCTTTGGAGACATCTGTGGGGTTCATTTGAAAAAATCCCTATCTCTTGTAAATTTTTGAACAAAGGCTCTTGTAGCTAAGAAGCTGGTATTTAAAGGTTGACAATAATGCCTTTGTCCTTGAAGGATAAAGGGGAGGAGGATGTCCCAGTGACCCAAAAGAGTAGCTTCTTTGAGTGGTCCTCTGCCATCATTGGGTGTGTTCAGCCTTATGTTGAGCATCCAGGCTGCTCAGTGTAGGAAGTTAGCTGCAGTGGCTTAGCCTGTTTTAATTTGGGAAGGTAGAAAAGGCTGGAAGAATCAAAGCTGTAGAGCCTGAAGGATGAACAGCTTCTAGGCAGAGATGGAGGAGCCATAGAACTGCATTCAGGTATGAGGAGTTGGGCATGTCTTCCTGGTATTTGCTTTGAAATGCACTCCAGTTTCACTGAGCGGATATGTTAAAACAAATGGGAAGGTGTTCTTTTGCTGTTGCCCTTGTCCCTTGATTTGCTACTACATTTAATTAGTGCAGCCTTCAGATTTCCTAAGGAAGTTTCTGTGGAGATAGAAGGGAGATGTCTTGGTTGGTAATGTGCTTGTTGCACAGGCTTGAGATGGATCCCCAGTACATACATAAAGAGCCCCAAGGAGTAGCTTGTAATTTTAGTACTGACGGGGTGAAGTGGGAGGTTCCCTATGCCCAACTGGCCAGCTAATGAGCAAAATCCATCAGCTCTAGATTTAGTGCTGATGAGGTGGTGGAGAATGACTAGGGAGGACATCTGATATTAACGTCTGTGCTTTCCACATACTCACTGTACACAAAAAGTCATCATTTGGAAAATTGTATCTGTTACTCTTCTATTTAAAGCATTCTATATTTTTTATATTTATACATAGGTGTGTGCATATATGTGCATGTTTGTGTGTCAGAGAGTGTGTGAGGAGGTCAGAGGACAATGTTTGGGATTCCATTCCTTAATATATAAGTCCTGGGGATAAAACTCATGGAATCAAGCTTAGCAGGTACCTTTGCTGCTCTGATGTCTCAGTGGCCCCATGAAAGCATCGTTGACAGATCTTCGTTATTATATAATAAAAGCCCAATGAGGCAGTAAGAAAGTAAAGGAGGAACAGAGGGTCTTCTCATAAACAGTAAAATTACTCTAGGACATAGCCTACAGATTAGGGTTAAGCAGGGGCAGTGAAAGCTTTGATGACAGGGCACATATGGATGTTATTTTCTACATATGGATATTAATGAACTACACACTTTTAGATATGAGCTTTAATTTTATTGAAGCATTTCAAAATGTTTTCACTAACATTTTTGCCTTTTCTCCCACCACTGGTGTGAAGAGTCACATTATATTGAAATGATCTGATCACCTGCTTTCTAATCGGTGACAAAGTTTTGGGGCAGAGACTGAGGCTTACCCAATTTTGTGCTCTTCTTACCAGCCAGTGCATCAACAAGCAAATGTAATGTATAGAACTAAGGAGATGAAGTAGACTGGGTATTTGTTGAAAACCTGTGCAGAATTTAGGAAGCTTCTATGTTTCTTAAAGTATTATATCAACCTAGGAAAGTGTTAGAATGTCTAGGTTTTAAAAAGTAATTGGGCCAGAGTGGAAGAACATTAGCTGTCATCCATTTGCAGAATTACCATTATCTATCAGTGATCTCAATAGTTTTATTAGAGTCTGACATTATTGATCTATTATTACAGTAGAGTAAGTGAGATGGAAGCCAGCAGATGGCTAACTGTGTCAGGTATCTATCCTCTGGCTCTGGTTTTGGCAACTTACTGAGTGTCTTTTTGCACTGTGGACTCGGGGAGGCTCTTAGTGAAATTGTGAGCTATTGGATTAATGGCAGGGCATCACAAGCACATTAAGAATGTCTTTTTAGAGAAAAAGAGTATAAAAATGACTATAAAGTAGAAAGTGTGGGGAAAAAAGCTATCATAGTGCCTCATTGAAGAGATAGCTGTGTTTTACATAAATAATGCAGCTCTGTTGTATACATTACTTTCAGTTCTTTAGAGAACCCCCAAACTTACACATTACATGAATGTGTGTGCTACTAAATTAATGCAATGATGGATGTCAGAGTTAATAATAGCCCAAAGAGCTTTACATTTGAAGTAGCTTAAAGAAGATAATGATATAAAAATATTCTTGTCCCCAAACTGGCTTTTCTGGTTGGTCATCTCCTCCCAACAATGAGGTGTTCTGTAAGCTGTTTCTCCTTAGGCCAACCAGGTCTCAGACTTAAGCTCTTAAGTTTCTGCTCTAAGGACCAGGAGGCCTACTGCTTCAGCTTCACTCCTAACACTCAATAGGGAGTTGATTTAGCTGCTAGAAACTGTGGGTGACCCAGGAACTGAGTCACAGCAATTACTATAACCAAAATTATCTTGGGAAAATATGCTTTTGTTTATTAAAAATGTGGTTGCATTTTTTTATTTTAAACCTTAATGATAGAGTAACATCATTGTCTAGTTTTACTTACTGGATGGCTGGCTCTTTTCGGTATATTTTTGTTTGAGTCAGGGTCTCACTATGTAGTCTTAGCTTGACTGAAACTTATTAGCTCAGGTTCACCCTGAATTCATAGAGATCTGCCTGCTTCTGCCTCCCAAATCCTAGAATTAAAAGCAAATACCATATACCCAGTTCTTCATGGCTCCCTTACCCTTTTAAGAGAAAAATGACAAATAGACATTTATTTCTTTTTCTTTTTCTGGATGGGACTTTTAAAATGTCAGTTAGCACAAAATGTGTATTTTTAAACATCTTCTGGTCATTTGAAATTCTCAGCTCAAGTTCTCAAGCTTTCTCAGGTAAAAGCCATTAATCAAGTCTGAAGGTACTCATCTTCAGAGAGGGGATCTTGAGATAGTTTGACCTCTGAATACTGTTAACTCACCTGCAGCTCAAATCCATACATTGAACATAAAAATATAAAAAATGATTTATCCTACTTGATCATGTCTGGCTGTGCTGGAGGGTTTTGGTGAGATGCAGGTGTTGATAGAGGAGGTCAAAGTTAGGGTTCCAAACTATATTTCAGACAAGTTTCCAGGTAGTGTTATGTCTCTGCTGCCAGATTAGCAAACATGGGGTGTTTAGGCACAATGCTGCAGAATATTCCACCTTTATAAATTTCACTCCTGACATCATTTTTATGGGTTTGGATTAATTAATTGGGGTTAGTGCATATTTGTGAGGAATAGATGTTATGGATGAAGATTGGGTAGAGTACTGGGACAGATGTTGGTGTGGAGGCAGCCCTTTGCTACTTATGTAAGCATTTTATGATCTGCTTATTGGATTCTAAGAAGCTGAAGCTTCAGTCCCAGTTGATTTAGAAAAACTGAAAGAAGATACAATCCCATAGCTGAAGTTGTGGATTACCCCCCCCCCCCGCCTTATGCCATAGTATGTTATACATGTTCTCTCCTCTCTACACAGAGTATGATCTCCTCCATTGTGAACAGCACGTACTATGCAAATGTCTCAGCAGCAAAATGTCAAGAATTTGGAAGGTGGTACAAACATTTCAAGAAGACAAAGGATATGATGGGTAAGGAGAATAAAAGGAGGAAGGGAGGGAGGGAGGGAGGGAGGGAGAGAGAGAAGTGCCCATCTTTGCCGTGGCATACCATTGCATGTCATTTGGGGGTTTATCAAAGTCACATCGAAAGCCAGATCTTTTGATTGCCCAATTAGAGATCAATTTAGAATGTTTCTTTGGGGGTGGGGGAGTGGGTATGAGTATAATGAGATAATTAAATTCAATAAATGTTTGTGTTTAAATCAGCCACACTGACTCGGTTGTCAGACATGCAGGAAATGGAGGCGTGAGGAGGAGAGCTGTCATTTTGTAACATCTCAGTGAAGACCTAACCAGGCCTTGAATAACTAATATCAGCTGTGATTTCTTCAGAGATAATCATGCTTTAAGGATTTTTTATTTTGTTTGCAAAAAAAGAGAAAGGGCCTGTTTTCAAACCAGCTTTTAAGCAATCTTAACTGTACTCACCTTAGTAAACGCTGTCTGGTTTTTACCATTGAGATGAGTGGTTTTATAGCTCCAGAGCCACAGATAGGCACTTCAGTAGCCCCACTGCTTTTCCAGCTGGGACAGAACCAACACTGTCATTTCTGAACTTATAGTTCTGGCCTAGGCCATCTCCGAACATGCTGCATTAGGTCAACATTTGTTATGTAAGACATGCATCAAGATGAGCTGAGGTCACGGTAGCATGCTGTGGCTCAGAGTTCAGAGTCTGGCATTTTCTCTTTGTGAGTTAGTTAAGTGCTCATGAAAACAAGCACAACATTAAGGTTAATGTACCTTCTTTTTTCACATATTATGCCTTCCAAATAAAACATCTTAAAAATTAAACAGGAATGGGATATTTCATATGCAGAGAGGTATGCATATTGGAAATACGTGTTTCTCACTGTTCTGTTGATTTAATAATAATAACAATAATAACTTTTCCTGAAGAACTTAGAGTCAAGAGACCCAAATTTTGAGCATGTTTTAGCTTTTAATATTTGAAGAAAGGCCGTCCATCTACCAAAACAGATTCCTTGCCTTTTATAGCTTAGGGCTGTAATGAAGACAATGCATCAATTTTTGGAATAATTGTTTGAATTACTGTTCTGAGTGAATGGCTCACTTGGGCTGATATCACTGGTAGAAACCAAAGGTTTTTTCCTGTTCCTAGTTATATTGACATGTATCATGGAGTATAGCAATATGACTAGTTTCTCGATTATAAAATCTACATATTTAATAAAAAGAGAGACGATGATTAAAATTCAAATAGAGCCTGTACGTGAGAAGTGTGGACATTTGTAAGGGCTGTTTGTATTGTACTTGGGGTTCAGCCCCCCTCTATTTCTTCTATGCAGCAGCACAGCATTTGACACACTTAGAGCTGACTCTTAGCCAATCCACTCAAGGGCTCTAGCCAAAGGAGAAGTATTCATTCTGGGTAGGTGGAAATAAATTGCAGAATCGTGACAGTGTCACTATTGTACCAGGACAGCTCTCTGCCTCGTCCTTAACATCTGGTCAGAACCACACTTCTATTAAAAGCTTTTGAACCTTAGCCACACTGAGTATGCTGGTTTGCACTACTCTGTCTGTCTTTGATTTATCCTAAGGAGTATTTGTTGATATCCTTAAGTGTCTATGGTTGGACTTAAGTGAAGCAAACCACATGTGATGCCAAGAGTGACCAGCTGTTATACCTACCTTGTTACATCCTCATTATGTAAACTACTTTCTTCTTTTGCCTGGATTGCTAGAGTTAATATAATATGGAAGTATTGTAATTTTCTCTAGTTGTTTTATTAATCACAGCTTATTTATTTGCTTTTACTTTAGCTCACGGTTTCTTGTTGCCATTAAGCCAACAATATTCTTGAAGCCATCTTAAAAGAAACAATCTCTGCTTATAAGCCTTTTCACGCTTATAAGAGAACAAGTAATAGTTTGACTCCAAGGCAAACATTTAAAAAAAGTCAGTACAGTAGATTTTGTGCCTTAAATTAGTGATTCCCATCCTTCCTAACGCTGTGACACTTTAATACCATTCTTCATATTGTGGTGATCCCAGCCATAAATCTATTTTTGTTGCTGCTTCATAACTAATTTTGCTGCTATTATGAGTTATAATATAAATAATTTCGGTGATAAAGTTTTGCCAAAGAGGTCTTGATCCACAGGTTAAGAGCCACTGCATTAAATCTAAGCTACATTTCAAAACAGGAAGAGCAAGAATGTGTTCTGCATTCAGAGTGTGTACAACTGTCTGTAGAAGAAACCACAGCCATGGCCCTGTAAGCTGTGCCTTGGAATTATCTTGGCATCTTTGCTTCTCAGTGAGCTCTTAGCTTACTGTTTCCTTTATATTTCTTATATTAGGACATGATCAGAAATTTTCCTCATTGCTGTCTAAATTTGATTTTTCTTTTTGTCTCTAGTTGAAATGGATAGTCTGTCTGAACTATCCCAGCAAGGCTCCAACCATGTCAGTTTCGGCCAGCAGCCTGTCCCAGGGAACACAGCTGAGCAGCCTCCATCCCCTGCACAGCTCTCCCACGGCAGCCAGCCCTCTGTCCGAACCCCTCTTCCGAACCTGCATCCTGGGCTTGTGTCAACACCTATCAGTCCTCAGCTGGTCAACCAGCAGCTGGTGATGGCCCAGTTGCTGAACCAGCAGTATGCAGTGAACAGACTCTTAGCCCAGCAGTCCTTAAACCAACAGTACTTGAACCACCCTCCCCCTGTCAGTAGGTCCATGAATAAACCCTTGGAGCCACAGGTTTCAACCAACACGGAAGTCTCTTCAGAAATCTACCAGTGGGTGCGGGATGAGCTGAAGCGAGCAGGAATCTCCCAGGCAGTGTTTGCACGTGTGGCTTTTAACAGAACTCAGGTCAGTTTCTTTGTGTTGCCTCTTGTCTTTCCTTCCCTCACTTCTGTGCTGATCATGGTGGTGTGCCGGCCTGTCGTGTGCTTCTCTCCCCTTCAGGGGCACACTGCTGGCTTTGCCTGTGTTCACTTTGTAGAATGGTGAGCTCTCAGTAATAGAAGGTGAAGAAGCATCTAGCCTACTGTCTCTTTCCATGCTTCTGTTCATATCAGACTTAAGTACATTAATGTGCTTTGGTGACCTTCAAAATGTTTTGATACTATGCAGCTTACTAGTAATTTCATTTAATTCTCTGCAGCTGTTTCTTCGCTTGCCTTCCTCCATGATTTGTTCATGTTCTTTTACACTGTGTCCTTTTATAGTAGTTACATGCATTGTCAAGGTATGGTTTCTTTTTCTTTTCTTTTTGGCTTTTTTTTTTTAAACTTTATTTATTATTTATTTATTTATTTGCCTTGGTGTTTGCCTGGAACTGGAACTACAGACAGTTGTTAGCTGCCATGTGGGTGCTGGGAACCGAACCCGGGTCCTCTGGAAGAGCAGCCGGTGCTCTTAACCGCTGAGCCATCTCTCCAGCCCTCCTTTTGGCTTTTTGAGATAAGGTTTCTTGGTATAGCCTGCCTCAAACTCGCCGAGATTTGCCTTCCTCTGCCTCCTGAGTGCTGGTATGAAAGGCGAGTGCCACCTCAGCCTCCACCACCATCACCTCCTGGCCAAAGTGAGGCTTCTTATGGCAGGTTGTGTGCACATTGTGTACCTTGACCACACTTCTTCTACCACCTTTTCCTTCTGGTGCCCTGTTACCCTTTGTCCAGTGCCAGGCTTTTCTGACAGATTTCATCTCACAACTCACATATGCATAGATGCATATATATGCATATATATGTCCAGAGGGTAAATATTTGAGCAGCATAAAATTTCTTATCACATTGTAGATCACTAAGCACCAACAATGGAGGAATGGGTGTGGCTTGGTGACATTTTGCTCCTGTCTACATAACAGGCCTTGTTCTGGGTTGGCCTATAGGTATTAGTTGAATACTCAATTTAGACTTCCCACTGTGGCCTACAAATGCCCCTAATGTTTATACTTTTTCTTTCCTAGGCAAATTCCTACGAAACACAATCTTCCTGCAAGTATAGAATCTTTAGTGTTTATAAAGTTTTTTAAAAAAATTGTATAGATACTAATATAATGTATATAGTGTTTAATTTTTTGCGAAGGCACACTAAAATAAGAACATTTAATTTTAAGACTATGTTTGTTCCCCCCACACACTCATTTGTCTTTCATCTTTAAGTTATAAGAATAAAATTCTAGTACAAAATAATTTAATATTAATTTTTTGTTGGCAGAGTCACAACCTGAGAGAATGCTGGCTGTGACTTGTGTTTGGCAGCCCTGGCTAGACTGAGGGTTAGAGACATGGTGGGGTCTTACAGGGTTTGTTCTCAGTATCTTCAGCTGCTTTTCTGTTCGCTGTTGTTCTGTTTTTAAAAGGATAGTTATTACACTGGCTTGTCTTAGGTTAAAACTTTGTATTTTTTTTTTTAACCAAGATCCATGTTTTTACAGCTTCAAAACTGTACATTATTAACTAGTAAATTTAAGGTGACATTTTAATTCAGTTGGAGTCAATAATTAAAAAAAAAAAAATCAGTGAATCAAAAGCCACCCTCTAGAAATTCTGACTTGTGGTAGCATTCTTTATTTTGTAAATACAGTAATTACTGGTACTGCTTAGTCCTGGCCAAAACTGGGACTCTGCATAAAAGTCGGATAATGTTTGTTGAATTCAATTAAAAGCCTGCAGATGAAGACAGCCCTGACACAGACACAGATTGTAGATTTGCTGATAAGCCCTTGAAAAATTGAGCAAATAGTTGTATACTAAAGCACAAAGGATATTTGCTCTGTGTGTGTGAGGAATGGGGGGGTCCTTGGCACAATTTCTCACCTTGCCTGTGAAATGCTAACTATTTGTCTGTCCTTGTTCTTACACAGAGCATTTGTGATTATTACAGTAAGATTTATTACAGTAAGTGGTGAATTTTCTCTTGTTACGTGAATTAGTGTCTTTAAAATGGTAGGTTCTATGTAGTCTATATGAGGAGCAGTGACTTCATTTTCCTGAGCATCCACAATATAGTATAAGTTCACCCAGACACCATTTTTTAAAGGACAATTTAGAGAAACAAATATCACCATCCAGAATTTTTTTGAATTATTTGGCAATAAACAGGTTTAACTTTAAGCCTTTATGCATTAGTAATTACTATTTTTCAGTGGAAGATATTGGGTCTTGCTTGGAACTGTATTTATTTATCTATTTAAATGTGAGTTGTTTCATGTGAATATATAAATGTTCATTTTGCACACGCAAGCATGTATGTATTTTTCAGTGGTCACACTTAAAAAACACATACACGCACCCACATGCAGCTGCATTCAGTTCAGTGATTATACATTCATATGAATGCATGTAGTGTGTTTATTTCAGCGTGTACGCATTTCAATAAAAGCAGGTGCAGAGAGAGAGTAGGGAGTGAGTGTGGAGAACAAAAATACACATGCTGATGCATAAGTAGCAACAAGAGCGCTGCACTAACGCTGCACAGCTCAGTCGGTGTGCTCTTATTGCTTGTGTGGTTCCTACCTGGGTTCAAACATTACTGCAAAATCAATGCATAAAAAGGCAACATTCTGATGTGTTTAGAGAAAGCCACTGCACTCTCTGCAGAGTATGGTAGAACATTGGTGTAATAGGTGGGTAAGAGCTGAGAATTATTTTAATCAGCAGCAGCGCTGAGTAACTTTAAAACCCTGGATTTCCTGTTTTAACTCATGAAAATCTCTTTACCATCTTAACAAGATTTCCCAAAATAATCCTCCCAAGACTGTCACATATGATGTTAAAAAAGTCTACCATTTCTGAAAAATTATATAAATTTATAGTAAAATTTATATAATTACTTGTTTTAAGGAATTTTCCCTTTCTGAATGATGGGCATATGTTATTTAATTGCTACTGAAGATAGTAGCTTTTAACATATGCCATTCATGCAGTACTGTCTATTTGATGGCTTTTTAATGTAACCCATGGCCAGAAGTGAATGCCAATGCTTCTCCTTTGACACTTTTGAGTTCACCTTTCTGTGACACTGTCATTTGAAGCCTGGTGATACAAGAAGGTGTATAAACCCAGAATTTAACTCTGATCCTGCTCAGTGCCTTTTCTCCCTCTCTCTCCTCTCTCCTGTCTTTGACAGACTTTATTTTCCAGTAAAATAAAGAATGAAGATGGATTATTCAAAACTGATAACAGTAATGGACCATCATATATTGAATTTGAGTTCTGTGAATTATGTGGTGGAGAGAAATTCGCCTGCTTAAGTATAACAGAAATTGCTACTGTGTTCCTATAATTCTTCAGTGTAATTTAAGAAAAGTCTATTGTCCATATCGCTGTTGACTAAAAGGTAAAAAGGTGCCATTATCTGGTGTGACAGCTCTTGATGAGCCTACCAAGGGACAGAGATGAATTTCTTCTTAAAACTTGCTGGCATGATTTCATGAGCAGGTGGAGTTTGAAATCAGTTGTTCACCAAGACATGTGATGAAGAATTCACCAAACAGGCAGATAGCCTGAAGAATACTCTTGTCTTTCTCTTTAGGAGAAAGGCTTCCTCAAATCATTTTTCTTTTTCCTTTCTGAGGGCTTTGAAGTTCCACAGAGCTGATAAAATCTATTTTAATCAGTGATTATGTTCAAAGTGGAGACAAGCTGGAGGCCAGGCAGGCTTTTTGTTCAGATTGGCCCTCTCTTCCACTTATCTGCTGTTTTAAAGAATTCATAATGAGCTTTTGAAAGTACTGATAATATTTATTGAAGGTTTTTTCTTTCTTTTATAATTACTAATGAATTTCACTTGTAATAACTTGTAAAACACTTGTCGGAGTGTGAAAAAGAGCTTTAGGAATTTATCAGTAAATGAAAAAAAATCAGAACTCTCACTTAACCACTAAGTAATGATAATGGATAATTTTATGTTTTCATATATACAACACGTAACTATTTGTAAAATGTGAAATCCCAAGGAATGACAGCTTTTTCTTTTCAGTGAAATTAATATTCACATGTTGAGAACTCCATAACATAGAAGTTTTTGGATTCTTTTTAGAAGCAAGGTTACTGGTGATTTCTCCTAAATCAGTTCAGTGATTTTTTTTTTTTTTTTAATTTAACTTGTTGTTTTGCCCTGGGTGTCGGGTCCCCTGGAACACGAGTTACAGACAACTGTGAGCTGCCATGTGGGCGCTGGATCTCTGAAAGAACAGCCAGTGCTCTTAACCATGGAGCCATTTCTCCAGCCGCTCAGTTTAGTGAGTTTATTGAATACCTCTGGTACACAGAGTAGCTATACTTTAATCTGGTACCTTAGCCAATTCTGTGATGTGATAGGGTACATAGCTTTTACATACTATTTCTTTACTATGATAGATTGTTGGTAATGATATCTGTATCAGTCACTCATGAGAAAGTAATACAAATGACCTTGCCCTTCCCTGGTATGTCTGCACTGTATTTGACCTATATAAAACAAATGGTACTATGTACATATGAATTTATCAGCCATTCAACAACTTGAACACGACCAAGACATACACTGGAGTATCTGAATCGTAACAGTAGACCTTTGCATCCAGATTATTGTACACTACTCTTAAGTAATTTTTAAAATTAACAGTAATCATATGGTTCCTGACAATAGTTTCAGGCATTTCCACCAGGGGGCACTCCCCTCATTGAAAGCTCTGGGCCAAAAAAAAAAAAAAAAAAACCCTTCTAAACCTGTAGACTGTCTACACTGGCTGGCTGTTTTGAAGCTCTTTGACTGTCGAAGGTTTGTAACACGGTTGGAGAATCAGCATACTCCAGGTGGGAAACTTCCATCTGTGTCAAGGGGGAAAGGGTTGGGCGGAAGCAGTACTCCTGTGCTCAAATGGGAAGGTGTGCTGACCTCATATCAGATTTTCTCCCAGGTGCTGATCTGTCTTAGTAAGTCATACCCTACACCCTAGCTTAGTGTTCTGTTCACAGGACTTGAGAGAAAGCGCTTCTATGGGCTTTTTCCTGGGTTTGACTTTCTCACTATAGTTCTTTGCTGTGAATATTTTTAATAGAGATATGTCTTTTTGAAATTTTTAGATATCTAATTTTAAATACTCTGGTGTAGAAAAAAACTAAATATTTATAGGGTATCTTCTGCCTTGATTTATTTTTTTAATTTACTGAATAGTTAGTAGCCTCATGCAGATTGACATTTTACACAGTACCATGCAATGGTGACTTTTTAGTGAAGGCCCCAGTGCCTTGGATGAAAGGGCCCGTGGCCTTGATTATAATATTAATCATAGCCTAGCTTGACCACTGGAATATCCTCCAATGTCTTTTTTCCCATTTCTGTAGTCTATATCCATGTAATTGTTTTAGTATTTATTAACAACTTCAGTTTAAGACTTTGAGTAACTGTTATACTTGAGGATTTTGAGACATTTTGTATGTGTACAATGTTTCCATTTATTTATGGATTCCTGTACAGTTGAAATATATTGCTTTACCAGTCACATTTTTATTGGTTTCCTTTATTTATTTATTCATGTTTTCAGACAAGGTCTCACTATGGAGTCTTGGGTGGCCTCAAAAGCATGACCTTACTGTTTCAGCCTTTCTGAGGATGGGATTACAGGCATGTTCCCATACCTGGTTTTCAAGGCTTTGCTGCTTTTTTTTTTTTTTTTAAAGTATATAGTATTTTGCAGGAGCAATGGCACAGACTCTCTGTGTAACTTGTGTGTTTATTTCTATAAGATACATTCGAAATAGTCTAGTTGGCACAGTACAAGTTAAACAGCTGGATGGTTGAATCTGAATTCAGTTGACAGGACACTTTGTTCTTAGTACACCCAGTTGCAGTTACTCGTTAGTATCATGGCCAAAAAGGACAAGTGCCTCAATTCTTAAGTAGCATTTCTTATGAAAGTTCATACATAACGTCCAGTTTTTGGCTACAGTAGATCAGTTGAGAGATTTATTTATGATTGACTAATTCCCCAGAGCTTGTTGGAGGTTTCTTTTTCTCTTAAACACCAGCTTATAAATCACATGATTATTTTAAAGGAACTGTTTTTATCCTGTCTGTGCCCACATGCTGTATAAGGCATCATGATGCACTGTCTTGAGAAATTTGGAAGAAAGTCAGGTTTATAATCCCAAGAAACCATACAATCCCCAAACTTTAAACTTTGGGGAGTCCATTTTGCCTTCTCTCATTCAAATGTTCTGCAGGGTTTAGGTGGGGTGGCTTATCAGGTTACACAGATGTCTTGGTTGTGACTACTGTGAGTTGCTAATATGTCTAAGTAAAGGAAGAGGGTATCCGGTGCTCTACATGTTACTGCATGCTTGGGATTGAAGCCACAGTGCTATTGAGTCTTATCACATGATCAGAATAGCTTTGTTGTTCTTGTACTTCATACTGTTCTCCAAATGCATTAGGAAGAAACCAACCATCTAAAAGAAATTCTGCAAAAGAAAACAATTTTAATATTACATTGTTGAGGGAAGAAAAACATCTTAGAAGTTTTTAGTAGTTTGTAAGTTTCTACTGTTACTAATAGTGTTCTTTACTTTTCAAGACATTTAACATTAATCTTCAATATGTCACATTCTGGGATAGGATTTTTCAGTGTTGAAGAGTTATGTTCAGGTTGACTTGTGGTTTCTGAAGTTCAAAATTTTC
The DNA here is from genome assembly GCA_004025045.1 of Sigmodon hispidus. Lineage (NCBI taxonomy): Eukaryota > Metazoa > Chordata > Mammalia > Rodentia > Cricetidae > Sigmodon > Sigmodon hispidus. Next base: position 93,975 of record PVIH01002385.1, on the reverse strand, counting down.
AACCTACTGTTACCAAACCTTTTATAATCAATTGTGGTAGTCTGTTTCCCTTTAAACAGCAAATTCAAATGACTAACTGTGACACTTGGTTATTTGAAGATTAAGGAATTACAAAATATATATAAACAAAAGTGTTAGTGATCTTATGTAATGTGTTGCAGCTTCTTTTCTGGTATCTTCCTCAAATGTTCGGCTCATTCTTCTAGAAATGGCTTTGTGTCTGCTGTTGGTCACTCTGTGCCTTTCTCCCAGCTTGAGAACTGTATAGTTTGATGCTGTTGTGCTATGGGAATTTTCTTCCACCATCTCTCTGTGAAAGATTTCACGGCATGTTAAGCTACTCAAAGGAAGGAGACCAATTAGGCTGGTTCACTTTCTGCTATATGTAAAGCAGATGCTTAATACAATCAAAGATACAATCGAGACCCTTTTCCTCACCACTCCCGCTGCAGCTAAAATATTCCTATAAAGACTCCAGGTCTCTGCTCCCTTTCTAAAGGGTATGGAAAGGGCAGGGGATAGAATACTCAGAGCAAGCTCACCCTGTGCTTTCTTTGCTTGCAGGGATTGCTTTCTGAAATCCTCCGGAAGGAAGAGGACCCCAAGACTGCATCCCAGTCTCTGCTGGTCAACCTTCGGGCTATGCAGAATTTCCTACAGTTGCCAGAAGCAGAAAGAGACCGGATATACCAGGATGAGAGGGAAAGGAGCCTGAATGCCGCTTCAGCCATGGGTCCTGCTCCGCTGCTGAGCACTCCTCCCAGCCGTCCTCCCCAGGTGCCCCCCTCTTCCTTGCAGTTCTTTCTCGTACCCTAAGAAAAGTTAATGATGAGTCTGAGCAAAAAAAATTGGATAGATACAAATTTTTAAAAGTTCCATAGATTGGCTTGTGAATTTCCTTCTAAATCACTAATTTAAATGGAAAACAGTCCACTTCTAATTAGGGAAAAGAAAATTACGCTGTATTGCTCCAAGTCTTTGGGGTCTTGGGGGTTGAAGTAGTGATATAACTACCTGTACTGTCATTATTACAGACGCATTCTGTTTACCTCAGAACAGAAATAATAAGACATGGTTACTGTCACTAGTTTGAGGAGTGCCATTTGAATAGTAAATAAAAATAAATAAGTAATTTCATTTATATTTATACTTTCCAATACGGACTGCAGCTGGTACCAATTACATATCATCTCATTTGTAATCTTTCATAATTAAGTTTAATACAATCCTTGAAGGCAGCTTTAAATGTGGCTGATAAAGAATTCTGTCTGAATTCCCAGAAATGGGCACATTTTCACTTTCTTTAAAATGTTCTACATTTTAGGAAAGAAAAACAAATCTACCTTCTAGTTAAGTTTATTGTACATTACTGTTTTAAATCAAGTCTTAAATTTACAAGTACTGTGAGAAGAAGAGAACTTTCATACAATCTATTAGATGAAAGTTTGTTGTCTTAGACTTAAAGCCCACAAACAAACGTATCTTTTCCCTCTCCAGCTTGCAGCCAATATAACTTGCACAACTAAGATCAAGTTCCAGAGTTGTTTGGAAAGTAGAATATGGAACACAAATTCAGAGTTTCATGTAATATAATGTCATAGCCATATGCTGATGATTTTTTCGTCGATAATCAACAAAAAGTTTATATATTTCCAAGTACAGAAATATAGGTAAAGCCTATTCAATGGTAAGAAATGATGCTGTTCAGGAAGTCTGCAGATGAGGACCAGACACACTCTCCAGCTGTTTGTTGAGGTTCTTAAACTGTTGACAGACTGTTCTAAAGAAATTATTTCTAAAATTCATTCTTAATGAAAATCAATCTGTCTTAATGTCTGAAAGAGCAGGCTGTGAATAGACAGTGCTGTTCAGGGAGAAAAGGGTCACTGTGTTCACACAGAAGCTGCTTGTCTGCTCACAGCTACTGAGTTTGATTGATAACCTCATCTATATACTGTTTCTTAAAATACAGAGTTTGGAACTCTGTCAATATGTATATGACTTGTGTAGGTTATTATATAAAGACATTTAAGACTTTCAGTGTTCACGAGGCCCTTGCTTTTTCACAGTATTCGTCTAGTTGGTGATTTTTACATCTGGGGGCACTAGCCCCAGCCTTACCCTTTCTTGTTCTGAGGTTTTTAAAATTTTCTTTAATAACAGTATGACTTTTGGCATTGACCATTTTCTCTTTTCAGTATGCCCAATTATTTAATTTAGTGCTTAAACAGCTTTCATTTTGTAGAATTTGGGAAATCTTATTTTCTAAATATGGTTCTGATGATCATGTTAACCCTTATTTATTGAGTGTTTTCTGAGCCAAAGTTGTATTGATTCTTAAGTGATATTTCTTTCCATACACTCTTAAGATATCTTTCAATAACTTTCCTATGTGTGTATTTATAAAGACACCATATGTCTTGCTATATGGGGATAGAAAACATGTAATTTACATTATCCTAAGTTTCAGTTTTCCTGGCTAAGATACCCATCAGAGTATTTGTTTCTTCTCAAAGGGAATTAAGAATAACCAAACTTGTAGTTGGGCTATTTAGCCAGAGTGACCACATAGGAAGTGGGTAGACACTGTATACTTCCTTGGGAGATGCTTCCAAATTTCTCCTAGCATGGTTTTATTGGCTGTCAGATCAGGGGTAACTGATGCATGTAGATTTGTGTCTCTTATTTGTTTTTCTGGGAATCTGTTTCCTTTATTCAACCTTATAGCATTGCTCAATGCCAATTGGTTCCATTCTATCCTTTAAGCAACACATTAAAAAAAAAAAAAAAGAAAAGATCTATTTATCTTACTGCAAAATGAGCAGAGTTGGGGAAAACATGCTTTCAAGAAGTTTGGAGAGTTAGAATTGTTGGAATCAGTGTTGAAGTTAAAATGGAACCCCCGGGAGAAGTTCATATGCTACAGGTAACTACACTGGCAGGAGAAGGTGAAAAACAGCAGAGAGACAGCCTGCCAAACTGTCCTCAGTTTTGTGCATTATCAGAGGAAAGTCTGTGAAGTCACTATGCATTTTTATTTCCTGTAAAATAAAGAGATTTAAAACCTGTTTTGAGACAAATCTTGGATTTGGATTTGAACTCTGATTCTTTCTGAAAACCAAACCAAACAAAAAATTATCAGAGGTGAAAGGCAAAGGTCCTTGGTGACTCATGGGATACCTAAGACACTTTTAAGCCTGGGAGACAGGAGTCTCTTTCATTCCTACAGCTTGTAGCTCACATTTTAGGAAGATATAGTGTTCCTGGGGCATACTAGACCAAAGAGCTAAACTCTGAGGTGCTTAGATTGGAAGTCATCTTTAGCATGGGACTTTCTTGGATAGTTTACAGAAAGATTCCTGCAAATACCTTACTGGGACATAGATAGCCCAGCTACGGACACAACAAAAGTCATGGCTGACTCAGCCATGATGCTATGCCCCTAGTGCAGACTTATTGGATAATCCAATAGAGGCAACCATAAATAACCATTGTCCTCTATCTGGGGCTGGGCCTAACCTAATTGTCAGAAGCATATTTCTATACGTTCCATGTTATAATTAAAAAGGAAAAGTACCTTGTAGTTGATAATGGCTCACAGTTTTCTAAGCACTTTTACGTGTATGCATTAATTCATTGAATCCTAATACCAATCTTTAGCTAGGAAAAAAAAATGAAAAAAACTAGTGAAAGGCTTTAATTAAAGTTTTCAAATCCTAATTAAATTTATTGCATTTTACTTTACCTCAAGACATCTCATCAAAATACACATATTTTAGGCAAAAGATGGAAGTCAGAGAAAATGGGGATTTATGTTGTTAGATTGGAAGGAGGGATGTTCAAGGAGATTGTCTGGATAAAATAAATTTCTGACAAATGAACTATTTGGAATGATTTTGCACAAAGCTATTTCTAGCATTTTAAAGAAAATTTACACTCAAAACTTTCATCATAAGAAAATCCACTTTGATCCATTTTACAGATTTGTTTTCTGGCTATGTTGTGCAAAGTTGCCTAATGATTTTAATAGAGGGATTTTTATAAATAAAAATTAATAATTATTTCTTGGATAATTTTTCCCACAGAACACATAGGCTTAAACTAGTGTCCTCTACCTTGGGCATTTTCTTAATATTATTTGTATATTTTTATACATGTTGACTTTGGGGGTTAATTTTCCAATTTTACCTTCTATAAGAACTGTTTGACAACTTGTGATTTTTTAAGTGCATTATACAGTTTTTTACATTTCTTTTGCTTCTTTCTTCTTAAAGGGATTCTTTAGCTTCTTTCCAAGTAAGGTGTGATGTTTCTCAGAAATGTATTAGAAATGTACCAAGTCCATATAAGGAATATATAGTTAATCTGGTCCTGTATTGTTCTACCTTTTCACAACAAATCCCTCCATGATATAATGAAGCATAAATTCATCTTGGCTTCAGGTTCAATTGCAGGCATGAAATCAGTGTGTGAGAAGTCTGTTACTTGTGGGTTCCTGGGAAACATAAACTTCTATGTATATGGGGAAGGCTTCTCATCTTGTAAAGGGTGTGACTTTTTCAGGACTACATTTGGAAAGTAATATTGTGCCTATGAAAGAAAGAAAGGCCTAAAAGTTCAAACCATGACACTAAAGGCAGTGTTATATAGGACTGTTGTCCATTGCCCCTAAATATGCTCACAAAATTATTAAGAAGAATAGGTATACCTTGGAAAAGAAATTTAGATCAGATTTTTAATGTTAATTATGAAGCCATTAGCTTCTAAAACTTAGAAGTTAACAAACCCGATTTAGCAACGGGCTTCAAAAAAGCTGGCCCAGCATGTCTTGGTTTCTCAGAAGTTTTCTAAGTAACGAGACCCCACAGAACACATGCCACATAAGTCCCTGGTCTTTGAGATAAGCACAGGGCTGGCAAGGTGGTTCAGTGGTTAAGGGCTGGAGATAAGCAAAGATTCTAGCAAACTGACATTCAGAGCTTCGCCTAAGCAGGAGGCAGGTTACTTCACCTCTATCTAACAACATTTCTAGTTTTAAAGTAGTCATAACACCTACTGGTGGTCGGTACATAGTACACAGGGTTAATATGCATTCACACATAAACCATCCAATAAATACCAGTCTCTATTCTCATAATTATTAAAAGAACATAAAACTTTAATGTTGTGTATGTAAGAGTCATGTGCTTGTAGGAGCTTCTTCTGCATCAGGTACAGCACAGTCACCCACCCAGACCAAAGAATGTTAGCCTCATAAGCCCCAAACTATGATTCACTTAGCAACCAGTGAAGAAATCTAGCAAACTAGAATTTTCATACAAAGTGTGTGCTCTGCCACACGATTTTAGTTAAACAAAAAGCAGACCTCAGTGCTGCAGCCTGTCTCCTACTCAGGAGGGTAAATAGAAGCTCCTGTTCTTAACTACTTCCCTGGCGCCACCATAATAATGGAGTAGAATGCCCTACCTTGATAAAAGCTATTCCGATTGCAACTGCATTTATTTCACCTCCTGTGTTATTTGTGGAGAAGAGTGAAGAGTAGTTTGTTTTGCCTGGGATGAACTACTTTATGAATTTTAATGGATGATATAATATTAAAAGCTAAACCAGGATTAAAGAAGATTTTTTTTTGTACCAAGCAAAAATAGTACTTAGTAGAGTGGTGTAGAAAAGATTTTTGTTTCCATTTTTTACCTGGGGAGAAATTCAACTTTCGTATTTTGAAAAGCTGTCCAAGTTAGTTTCCCTTAAGCAATAGCTTGTGCTTAGGAAGAAATGTGGTTCTAGAATTCCAGTGGCTTATCTGTGATAAGATGCATATCTGGGCCAGAAGAAGAGCTTTGCTAAATACTTTTTAGCTGAGTAGTGCAGCCAGGTGCTAACTATATTTTTAAAGTTTTCTCCACATTCTTTTCCTTTAATGTTTCTTTCCTCTCTTGCTTCTTAGTTCAAGTTGTAAGCTTTATAGAAAACTTAAAGAAAAATTTAAAAACAAAATCACAGAAGCTTAAACTCTTCCGTTTAATTTATAAAAAAGACCAGGTGAAATCCTAAAACTAGAGCTGTTCCTGTTACACATACTGCTGCAAGGGAACTGTGGGGAACTGTTTCTTCCCTTACGATGGACTTTGGGGCCCCCATTTCCATAACATGCAATTTTCAAAGCAATTGAAATGGCTTTTCTCTTTCATTTAAGCAGTGAGAAAAATAGGTATTAGAAGGGACCTCATAGGGTGATCAAGTCTATCCCTCTGCCACAGAGCAAGACCACCCTAGAGCAAAGTTTCAAATCTCACCAAAGCAACTTTGTGGGGAATTTATTAGGTAATGTGTTAACTCTTCTGGCTCCTAAAGAGCTGTTTAGCAGATTATGGCTTCAAAGCCCTGTGCATCCCTAGTGGCCTCCAGTCTTAATGTACCCCTTGCTGGTATAGTCCTAGAGCTGGAAAAGGAACCCTGGAGGTCTCTTGCCGCTCCCACGGAGAACAGGTGACAGTGTTTCCTTCTGTACTTGCTCTTTCTGAAGTGCGGCAGACATTGCACAGCCTAATGCTTCCCTTTTGCTGCTGGAGTCAGGGTGGGAGATCTTGCTATGTACCTGTCTCCCAGTGATAAGTCAGGGAAAAATGACTTTGCCAGGCTAGAAGTTTCAAGTATTCAGAAGGCACACTTCATGGGACCTATATTTACTTTTAAGAACTTAATCACTTCCGCTCACTTTTTAGCAACTTTCGCTCACTTTCATGCAAAGTGTTCTTGGGAACACTGAAATTAACATGAAACGCCGCAGTTTAACAGTTATTATCTGTGCATTTATCCTAATGTGCTTTATTTTTCTGTTGTCCAAAGTTTATTTACAAGATGATGACTTTTTAGAGAAACCTTGGTCTCTATAGATAGCTCTAAGAGTGAGCCTCATATTGTTTCCCTTTGCTGAGAAGCATGCTCCTGCCTCCACCCTGAGATTTAAGCATTTTCATCAGTTTCCTAGAACAATTCAGCTCATTGTTAATAAGATTTTCAAGACTTTCATATTACTGCAAGATAAAAACTAAAATTGGAATTAAAAATAATAGTATAAAATTTTAAGGTTGAAATTTGGTTCTCAAACCCCCAATCTTTGTTGGTTGAGGACATTTTTCTAGCCATCTCTGTTTATATCTGTTATCAAAGGCTTGGTACAAACTTTTGAATGATTATACATTTTAAATATATTTGAAGTCACTAATGATATATTTTATAAAACTTACAAAAATTTTCAATTACATTTTAAGAAACGTTTTCTTCTTGTCTAGTTGTATAAGTCAAAAGTTATTTCATAGCAGAATGCCAGGAAAAGATGCAATAATCAGACAGAACAGCTTGGACATCACGTGTGAAATGCAACCAGCCTTTATGATAATTGAGCAAGCCTTTCTACCTGTTCATGGATGGATAGAAGATTTAAATATGCAGTTCTGTAAATGGCTTTATTATGGAAGTTTTTAAAATGAAACATAAGAGGAAAAGGCGTTTTTTTATAAAGTCTGAAATTAAAAAAGCCATAGTATATAACAGCTATCAGTGAAGTAACTGTCTGTTAGGCACTGGGCATCCAGCAAAAACACAGCACTGTGCATTATGATTTTAATTGTGAATTTCCTTTGTTAGGGCTGAAGTGGGATGTAATTGGGAGACAATTAGTTTAGTGTTTTCAGGTCTTAGAAGCTCCTCTCTTTTCCAGAAAACTTACTTTATGGCATTATTTTTCCTGGTTATCATCTGGCAGTTGCTGTCACATAACAGATGCAATCACCTGTGACAGTGTGACTTCCTTAACTTAAGTAGTCTGATCTCAGGGTAATAACTAATGTTGAATGACTGCACTGTTGATCACCTTGATCATAAAAGGAGTAACAGTGCCCAGCTTGGATGCCCAGCCTGAGAAGCTTTGAATCAATTTAGCTAATGAAAAATGACAGCCATGTTCAAAATGTTTTGTAGGTGAAAACAGCTACTCTTGCCACTGAGAGGAATGGGAAACCAGAGAACAATACTATGAACATTAATGCCTCCATTTATGATGAGATTCAGCAGGAAATGAAGCGTGCTAAAGTGTCGCAAGCATTGTTTGCAAAGGTTGCTGCCACAAAAAGCCAGGTCAGTACCACTATCCACTATTGGGCATTAGAATGTTTATCTGCAATGCCTATGGCATAGTCAAAAGGCATGTCTGTGTTCAGTGTGAGTTGGCATCACTGGGATGTTGCAGCTTCTAGTACTATGTAGAGAACTCTGTCAAGCAGTAGTGTTGGGATATAGGTTGTAGACATATAGTTTCCTGGACCCCCAGCAGCTGCTCCTAGACCAAGGATGTCTCAAGGAGTCACTAAGATGATTAATAGTTGCTTTCAAAAGTAGACTGTCTGTGTACTGTTTACTAGGCTTGTATTTTATAATAGAACATCTAAGTTACTGTTGTTTCACTGTTCTTCAGATGACCTTCAATTTTATTCTAAAAGCAGTATACAACTTCTTTTGCAACTAGTCTGCCTATGGCTATTTGGTTTATTAAAACAAGCCACATACACTATTACATATTAGTGATCTTAGTTTTTCTGTAGTTATTCACAAGACAAATTGAAACTACACTACACTTGGAAAACTTGTCCAGCTCTGGTGACTGCATAGAGTTAAATTGGAAGTCACTGACCTCTTCAAAGTTTAAAACAGCAGCTAGGTTATAGAGCCTATTACCAGATCTCTTATTTAAGTAAGACTCTTTATATGTTGATAATTGTTTATAGAATCCTCTGGTAGGACAAACTCACAGTTGTTCAGTAGTAGCTCTTCACCAGAGCCACGAATACTTTTTAAAAGCACAGAATACAAGCTCCTTCCTTTCACAAAAGGATGTGGTAACACTGACACACCAGGGCTTGGGTTAGATTTGAGTAACTTGAAATGCTACACAATTCTATTTTCATAATTGTTAAATGCTATCTTATATAACATACTGTAGTTGATTTGTGATAAAACATGCAATTCTGGGAGTACTTACAGTATGAGAATTTATAGCACAATTTGACATTTTGGCTTTTTCTAAAATTTGACTCTGAATTAATAATCGCACTTAATTGGGATTTTACTTTGGAAACATGTTGCTTATGTTTAAGTTGTAGGCCGGATGAATACTTAAGGGATATCTTGGAAATGTTATATAAAAATGATTAAACTCAAGCTGTGGACTGTAAAAAATTATAGCTTTATAGGCCGCATGTCTGCCTTCCCCTTCAATCACTGTCAAAGTGATAATTTCTACAATAATATGTTTCTTTTATTGTGAGATTCTAAACATCAAGTACTGTTTAAACATTAAACTGAATTGTTTATGTTAGTGCTGTACTCAGCGTGTCATACATCAGGCCACGGTAATCTCTCATGGAATGTAAAATTCTGTCATGAATCATGGCTTGCATATCGGAAATTACTGTAATTTTGATTGGAAATTACAGGGCTCTTGAAATGTTTCTAATTATGATAGAATGTTAGAACTGCTTCAAACCTGTGTGCTTCTTCAGATGTCTTCATTTACATGCCAAGACTACGCGTTAAGGAGAAATGTCCTGCCTTACATTACCCACCCACCCAGTACATTCTTGTTTTGACTACTTAGTCTAATTATGATGAGGATCTCTTATTTAAATATATATTATTTTGCCTTTCTTTCTAATCCTACACCTCCCATCCCACCCTGGTCTGTCCAATTACATAACAGACTGCCTTCCTACAAAGGACCGGCACTTTCTCCAAATCTACAAAGTAGGGAAGCTATATATACACATTGTAATCAGGTCAGCCATGAAACAAAGCAAGCAGAGATTAATATTAAAGCTTTTCAGTACATACCGTTGAGTTGCCTGTCATCTGTCATTTAACTCCATCTACTATCCCCACCCCTTCCATTCCCTTTCTGAGAAGTACCTAGCCACCTGTGACTTGACTCTTCTTCCCTGACAGCAGAGATTCCCAACATTTAGGAACCACTTTGGCTAAGTGAAGTCTGTTTGTTGTTCTGTGGCGTTTTTAAGCATCATTGTCATTTTTTACCCTGTCCTTTCTTGAGCCACATGTCTACATTTCTGCAGTGTTGGTGAGTAGCTTCTAAGTGTCTCCCATCTGTTTGTGTCTCAAGAATACCCCAGACTTCTGTTCTTCTTATTAGTGGCTGAAGAAACTCCAAGAGCCAGGTAGAGGCTGCAGGCCAAGTGGTCATGGGACTCTCATCCTTTTGAATAGCTATTCCCAATCACTGATGTATTCTACTTCCTCCAGCATTTTTATAGTTTTTTCCTGGTTGTGTAGTTTAGATGTTCTTCCCTCTTTGTGAAAACACTTGAAAGGATCTAGGAATTACCTAGGAGTGATAGTCCTGAGACTGTATGTGTCACAGCAGAGGAAATTGGGTCAATCTAGGTAGCTTCTTTATATAGGTTTTGTTCTTCTGCTTTCATGTTTTGTAAAGAAAACAGAAAAGCTAACTTCTAAATTGACCTTTATATGGTAAAAATTTGTAGCTTCTAAGATAATTGCTTACATCTTCGGCGAGTGATCCAGGGCTAAACAAAAAGAAAATATAATGTGTGCACATTGTCTTTAAGTTACAGAGTGCTATATACAAATGGACAGCGTTTATAATGTGCTCAGTAAGAGATTCAGTTCTCTCCATGCAGAAAAATGATTTATTTATCATATATTTATGTATTTGGAATACTTTCCATTTTAAAATGAAAGTGTTCTCTACAGTGACTAATGCATGAAGTATTTTGTCTACCAGGAGCCTACCCATGTTGATTCTGCCTTTTAGACAGTGCTACATCATCTGATCTCTTTGATGAATAATAGAAATGAGATTGTTTTTAACTCTAAAAGAATTGTCTAAATGAAATATGCAGGTGAAGACTGAAGGTAGGGTACTTTTGTGCTAGATTAGAAAAGCTGGCTATTGCATACTCAAAAAATGATGTTCTTTAAACATAATGTGAATACCTATAAGAATACACTTTCTATTTGGGACATTCAAATAGGTAACAGTTTTTCCAGGTGAGTCAGATTAGAATTTTATCAAACATTTAGTCTGATAACATTCAAATTATTATAAGAGCAGAATTTGCTAATTTTACTGTTTGAAAAAAAAAAGTTGATTTGTGTAATAACCATTACTGTGTCAAGGCTCAGTTACTGTCCATTGGCTTCAGTGTTTTCATCTGGGAGATAGAAGTGGAGTTTTTTCCTTAACAGTGGCAGATGTTAGAATCTAATTTTATTCCACAGAAACCCCCTGGAGAGCTCTGAGACTTCAGGTGTGTCCAGCAAGGGGACATTAACAACACCATAGGCCTTGCCTTGTACATGTAATTTTTACATTGATTGTGTGTTTGTAGAGTAGAGCCTGCAGGCCCAGCTGCATGGGCAGAGTCAGGGGCTTCTGGCATGTCTCCATCCTCATCAGGAAATGATTCCTCGTACTTGCTTCACAGGTCAGGGTATTTCTAGGGGCAGCAGGCAGCATCTGACTGAACATGCTTGCAGTATAGTGGAATCTTTTTCAACCTCTGCATGGAGAGAACTCTGGCTGCCATGGTTTGGGCTGGACTAATAGGTAGAGTTTATTTTTATTATTTTAAACACACAAAAAAGAATTTTTTCTTTTACTTAAAAATAGCATGACTTGTGGAATAGACTGGATAATTTAAAGACATTTGTGTTTCTCCTATCAATTTCAGACACTTTTGTGACTAATGAGATGCAGAGTTGTAGTGTGAATGAGAAGGACTTAGGTCTTCTGTGTTCCTTGGGTTTACAAAAGATAAAGCATCACTCTGACTTGTAGGTTTGGTTAGTCGAGATGTCTCAAATACAGTCAGATTGTCACAAATCAGTGGGACTAGAACTAGGGCTAAAAAATGTACTGTATGAAAAAATTTAGTATAGTAACAAGGCCTGGAAATAAACCAGGAATCTATGACACTGTTTGGGAAGGCACCTTGAGCTTTGTTCAAGCAGAGTTGTGCTGGGCAGAAGCTGGGTGCTAATGCATTCTTTTAGAATGTTCACTTCACAGACTTTGCTGTGACACTATTTCACCTGTGCAGACTCTTATTTAAGGCACTCAGGAGGCCCCACAAACATGTGAGTCACGGTTTCTTTTCTTTCTTGTGCCACATCCCTCAGAAGCAGTCCGTGAGATCCCTGTGCTATGTCTTCAGAGCCCATCTCTGAGGTGTGCAGAGGGTTCCTGATGGGACTAGCTAGGTAGAGCCAGACTCTGGTCATTGGCAGACCAGTTTCTCAGGGTCTTCTTGCTTGGAGGAAGGGCAAGAGAAGCTTTGATGAGTACAAAGGAGACATACTCTCAGAGCATGCTTAAGCCCTGCATCCCCTTCTCACACCTGCTAGGTCAAGGTTAGCACAGGCTTGGCAAAGCCCCTCTGCTAGATTTTTAAATGGGAAGGAGGGGTTCAGGGGCTCACCTCTTTAGGGTGTTGGTAACAGTTGCTGAAAATGGCATTTGTGTTATTAGTAGGAATCCACTACTTTGTTTTACTATTCCAGAACATTGATCTATCTGTCCATTTCTAGTTGAATACTGACCCAGCCTATTGGAATCGATGGCTTTAAGTACCAGACAGTCTCATCAGCGTGTCCATCTATCATTGTATGCTAGATGCTGTTTGACAGGACTAGTTATATTTGTGGATCTGAATAGGATTAGATTTCTATGCTCTGAAACAAGCACATGTTTTGGTAAGTCTCAGGTTTGATTTCTCAGGTCCAGCATTATTAAGTAAAGTGTGTACTTGCTGTATTTTGGCTAAAGGTTCTGTAAAGGGATATCTTACCCCTTCAGTTCTATTCCTATCTCAGATGAAAGACCTTTGGCTTTCCTGTTACTATTTTCAAATGATTTAAAAATCTTTCTTTTAAGCCTATAAAGTTGATTAATTGAAATATATAATAATATATTATATATAATATAACATATAATATATATGATATCACATATTATTATTATTTTGGCATCCAGTTTATTAGGTTAATAATGTTTATGGACACAGTCACAGTTCATTGAGTACACTTTTCCCATTTTTAGGAACTTTAGGTATAATTAAGAGAAAAACAATTTTGTGAATATTAGACCAGCTCTGTAAGAGGGTCTTCAAGAGGAAGTGAGGAAGACTATGTGTCCATGAGCAGTTCATCCCCTTCAACCACAGGCCACCTTTTATTCTAAAATGGTAGCGTAAGCCACCAAGTGTGGCCCGAGGATCTCAGTCAGGTCAGCTCTTCAGGATAGACAACATCAACAAGAATAGAGGACATTAGCTCACAGTGGGAGTCCATCTTGATGTCATCCAGTTAAACCTCACACAGAATGTGACACAAGTTTGATCTTTTCAGCAAAGGGCCAGATTGAAAGGTGAGCTTTTTCTCGGGATAATGAAGGAAGGTTTTATTTTAGCTTTAGTTTTTTTTTTCCTTCACACAAGGACTGAAAATAAAGACCTCATGAAATGAATGAGCAGTGAAAGTGAGTTTATGCAGAATGACACTAGAAGAATACTCTGAAAGAAACTGTACTTCTGATTTTTCTGTCAAGCAATGGTGGCATGGGAGGGCAGAAGGCCTGGGCAGAGAGTATGAAACCCACCCATTCTCTTGCCATGAGCATCTCAAAAGTAATCTTAGCAGCTTAACATTTTTTAAAGAATTTGTTCTAAGTATTTTTTGGATTCAGTTATTTTGCTTGGTAAAATGACACAAAATCATAGATCACCTACTAAAAAGCCAATGTATGTGTTTTCAAGACTTATAGGAATAGAGCCATTCTATAATTCGCTGCTAAGTAACTTGTAAAATATAAACTCCAAACCATTTGCAGAGTTGATTTCTAATTGTCAAATTTATGAAGTTGTTTTTCTCCTTAAGTCTTAAC